>CBVK0100670816.1:0-15871 GCA_900067695.1 Picea abies | reverse complement strand
TGAGTTTATTGCATATAGTTTGAGTTTACTATAGTATTGAATGAGCTTTGTCTAATATGCTATTATAGTTTCAAGATCTGAGATTTATTAAGTTTGTCTTCTTCTATTGTCACTGCCTTCTATAGACCTATATGCTGTTTGTACTTCAGATCTAAGGTGTTTTAGCTTTGAAATTAAAAGAGATTGCTGAAATTTAAAATTACCCTAATATTCTAACAGCGGTGAAAGCAGGATGGGATAGTTTGATGTTTCTCGTTTTTCATTACTTTATATATCATAGTCTATAGATGATAGATTCATAGTATTTAGCAGCTAGCTAAGTTTAAAGTTTAAACTTTGTTGTTTTGGACCTTTCGGTCTTCATACTTCAATGCAGATGGCCTAATTTGTAAACATAATTATTTGGTCATGTCTCATGTTATTGTTAACAATTGTTGGATTATGGATAATTGATTTTATTCCATAAGTTAATGGTCTCCTTTCTATTATATGGCTTAAAATTTTGTATGTTGGTTTGTAAGATTGTAATTGCTAGACTCTAGATGGTTGATGCTCAAATGATTAATCATTGATGTACTATGGATGTCATTTCTATCTATATTAATGTACAAATATGCATGGTTTCATATATTTTGCAGCTAATTTGTCTTTATGCATATTTTTTTAATATAAACGCAATATATATAAAAAAAAACATCTATATATATTTATAACAGACGCTCTCGCTTCGGAGTTTTTTGGAAAATGACGCTCCCGACACTCCCACTTTGCTCCATGCTCTGGCAACATTGAAACAACTTTCAAGTGAAGACAAGGAGACAACAACCTATTTTAGTTATGTCAGGAGACCTCAATGGTTCACTCAGGCATGGAGGGATGCTTAGGAGTATGCGGAGGCACATAAGAGCACAGCTAGAGTGGGCAGACCTATGAAGAAGTTTCCAAATTACATGCCATTGATCAAAAGCATCATAGATTCAGAGCCTTCCATCTTTGAACAGCAAACCAGCAAGTTTAGCAGGAAGTCATGGTGGAGGAGTACACATCCATCATGAAGAATGATGTGTGGGGCATAGTGCCAAGACTGAAGGGGAAATCAGTGGTGAGTTCCAAGTGGCTCTACAAGATTAAGCATGCAGCAAATACCAACATTGAGAAGTTCAAAGCAAGGTTTGTGGAGAGAGGTTTCTCCGAGAGAAAGGGAGTGGACTACGAGGAGACTTTTGCTCCAGTCGCCAAGTACACTTCCATTAGATTTGTTATGTCTTAAGTTTCATTTATGGGATGGAGGATACATCAAATGGATGTGAAGACAACTTTCCTTAATTATGGGATGGAGGATACATCAAATGGATGTGAAGACAACTTTCCTTAATGAGATCATTGAGGAATAAGTGTACATAGAGCAACCTCATAGCTCTCATGTAAATGGGAAAGAGTCCCATGTTTGCAAGCTTAAGAAAGTCTTGCATGGGCCCAAGCAATCACCAAGAGCATGGCATTCCAAGATAGATGGTTATTTGTAGAGTATGGGCATCACCATCCCAACTTGTATTATATATTTGTTGGGACTAACCTGCTCATTTTGGTGTTGTATGTAGATGACTTGTTTCTTATAGGTGCAAAGACGCTCATTACAAGGTGCAAAAGAGATATGGTTGTTGAGTTTGAGATGAAGAACATTGGCATGATGCATTACTTCTTGGGTTTGGATGTTTGGCAGAGACCATGGGAGATTTTCCTCGGGCAGGGTAAGAATGTCGTGGAGATCCTAAAGAGGTTTTGAATGGAGGACAACAAACCTATGACGACGGCCATGATCATTAATTTGAAGATGATATCTTCAAATTCATAATTGGTGGACCCTATGTTGTGCAAGCAGCTGACAAGTTCTTTTCTGTATTTGGTCAACACTAGGCCAAATATATTTTTTTGTCAAGGAAAGTCAAGAGCATTGGGTAGCAGGAAAACATGTGCTCGGATACTTGAGCGACATAGTGGAGTATGGTCTGAGATATCTTGGAGATGGTGAAGTGAAGTTGCAGGGGTATACAGAGTCCAGACTCAGATTGGGTAGGCAGCGCAATAGACAGGAAGAGCACCTCAGGAAGTTGCAATCCCATGACATATTTGGAAAATGGAGTATGGTCTGAGATATCTTGGAGATGGTGAAGTGAAGTTGCAGGGGTATACAGAGTCCAGACTCAGATTGGGTAGGCAGCGCAATAGACAAGAAGAGCACCTCAGGAAGTTGCAATCCCATGACATATTTGGAAAAAAGGGTATCATAAACATGCACTATTGACCATGGCAGATATATTTTATGTGTGATAATATGATAATTAGCATAAGCATGAGCCTAAATGCAAACATAGTTCGCATAGAAAGATATATTTTATAAATGTGCACTATTGACCATGGTAGACATATTTTATGCATGATAACATGATGATGAGCATAAACATAAGCTTAAATGTAAACATAGTTCAGATAAAAAATTATTAGGAAGTTATAATCACCGTTTCTTTAGGAAAAATGGAGATTGCAAAAAAAGGTATTGTATCACAAGGAGGCTGCTGCATGTATTGATTTCCATATGCATTCTTTCTACTATAGAATTAACCCAAATATTAATCTTCACTGGGTTCTCTGCTGCTGATCTAGAATCTTCACTACCTAGTCTTCAATTAAATATCAATATAGAAAAAAGCTTTAAATAACAACAGAAGTAAAAGGCAAACAAGCTAGACATGACCATCAAGTTGAATCAGAAAGCCAATGATTCAATCTATACTAAAATCATGAATGTAAGTATCACCTTGTTTTTGTACCTACTTGACAATGAAATCATAAGCTTCCACAGAATTAATAACACCATCCTCTGCTATCACTTCTTATTTTTGAATGAACTTTCTAATGCAATCTGACTGCTAAAAATGATGACAAGCAGCATGCCTTAATTTTGTCTTATAAACAAATAGTATGAAATGATATCAATAATAAATATAAAAGACAGAAAATGCAAGGAGATAAAATCATAAATGCTTTGCCCGTGCACTGCTTCTAAATAGCTCTCTTCAAAACCGATGACACCATATATATGCATCTAACTAACCATCCCTACTCACCATTAATAATCTACCTTCAATGCGACGCTTCTTCTCACGATCAAAGTAGATAATCAATCCAACCCCTGTGATGATCAACAGCACCAAACTCATCCAAGTGACAGGCTGCACACAATGCACAAAGGAATGCATTAGATGGCCAAACTTAGAAACAAACACATCTCTGTGACAGGCTGTGGCCATCGCACAAAAGAATATATTAGAGTCACCAAACTTTGTTTTTCCTGTGAAGCTAATTGCAAGGAATGCTATTCTGAGCAACTAGACCCACAAAATTTGGTTTAGAACCAAACACTATACAACCAAGTTATAACAAGATAAGCCCAGATTGGGATAACCATTTCCCACACATTCTATAATTGTTGCTCCTGCATATTTTTGTGAAGGGTTCAGACACTAAGTCACAAGGAGAACAGAACCTGGAAGGGCTTCCATTTCTCATGGGAACTGTGAATGTTCCCACCTGACACTAAGCCTCCCACAGCTGCAAAAGCATACTATCGGTAATTTATGGGCTGAAAAATATTGTTTATGCCCTATCTTTAATATGAGGGCATCTATATAAAATATGAATGAATATAAATTATAATATAAAAGGACTTTCACACTTCTATCAGATTAAAAAGGATATTGTCATTTCAGGCAAGAGATTATGGTCACGGCCATGCAACTAACCGTTACAAAGAAGATAGCTATGAAAAACATGTTGAATACGATAACTATCTATGAGATTAATCCTGAATGCAAGTGGTCAAAAATAACATAAGAATCATTTTAGCTTTCGTTTCTAATAGGGCCTCCATGGTAGAAAACAATTAATTACTGTAGTTTCATTTTATATGTATTGTATGTGTATCCTATTGTCTCATAGGAACTGTATGACGATTTTCACAACAGCAGCTTATAAATAGTAGGTCTACAAGAATCCCTGATTAGAAGTTCCCCTTACACTTCCAACCCTCAGCTACACATTCATACGACCCACCAAGAAAAGGCATAATTTATCTTGAGACTTGAACAATGGCTTTATATGGCCTACTTTTGGCCGACTTCCTCTAATTGACAAACTTTTTTATGTACTCACTAATAAAATGTCAGTACATTTTCTGCCATGCCCCACACTTAATCTCCTACAAACAAAATATTTATATCCCTACAGTTATGTAACAAGTTCTGTTAAAATTTTACTTGAACAGAGCAAGACCACATAAAACTGATAAGGGAAGCCAGCAATAGTGAACCCGATTCACCACCCTTGAATAGATGAACAAAGGTAGAGGAACCAATGAGCAGTGGGCAGCACTCGCATCCACCTGGACCCTTATGTACAACAATACAATCTGGGGCTCATTTTTCTTTTTATTACTGCCTGTCTGAAAGGAAAGTATTCCTGTGCAACGAAATCCCATCACCAGGATATGTCACTATAAGAACTTTCAAATATCACATGGACATCACCTAGATAACAACCACAAGCTAGAAAGGGGGAATTGTTGCCCCAATGAACACCCCCTATTTATCAGAAGGTAAGACAAATAGTCAGTATAGTATCTAGTGGCCCTGTCCACTCAAATCAAAAGGTATAAGTTATAACCTATTTCATTTTTCAATTAATCCCTTAGTTAAAACTTAAAACAAATATTCTTTCCAACCTACAACTGATCTACTGATGAAACCTCTAAATCATCAAGGTTACAGTAAAGCCCTTAGCTCCTTCGAAGCTGCAACATTGTAGCATATTTTCATTTTTCTTTCATGGAACCAGCCATTAATTTATATAAGGCATAACATACAAGGAAAAAACTTATTAAGTGATACTGCACCACAATTTTAACCTGCTTACTACTTCACATCTTGCAAGGTTACAGTAAAGCCCTTAGCTCCTTCGAAGCTGCAACATTGTAGCATATTTTCATTTTTCTTTCATGGAACCAGCCATTAATTTATATAAGGCATAACATACAAGGAAAAAACTTATTAAGTGATACTGCACCACAATTTTAACCTGCTTACTACTTCACATCTTGACTTAGACTAACTAGAGTAACTACTTTGTAATGCATAGACAACCATAAATATCTATAAGCATACAACTATATAATATTCAGTTCAGGAACCTAGAGATATTAAAAAGTAAAGTTACTGCCAATTGATTTCATAAACAAAGATCAAGTAATTCATACATCAATTAAGAAGTTAAACACAACAATTTTCTATTCGTTGAAAGTTTGGTCCATGCACACAGACTAAGAACAAAACATGACAGTGAATCTCTAAACGTAAAAATTTGAAACAAACCAAACAGAAACCTACTCCTTCTCGGACTGGCCTGCCCTTGGAAGTGGTCCCGCCAGATTCATTTCCTTTATCTCCATCCTTTGTGGAAGCTTGAACTGGTTGTTCTTTTGGAGGTTCCTCAACTTTTGCAGTATCTGTGGCCATATTTCGCCAAAATACTGAAGAAGAAAGCTTTGCATATCCAAATGATGAGGCAATCTGCAAATAGTTATTACAAAAAAAGAACGCAATAGGTCATGGAGTGAGTCGATCTCAAAACTATCTGCTCGAATTCTAGGAGTTTCTAATTGTGACATCTACCCATTTTCCATAGAAAAAATAAATTAGAAGTTATGAGCCAATATTGAAATGACAGAATGAAATAGTTTCCATTTCTAATACCTTTGTAGCAAGCTTGAAAAAGATGTACTTGTGTACAAATAGTATAGCAGTCCTAATTGATTATGAAACTCAGAAATTACCCGCAAACAAATAGTTGTCTTTATCTGGAAAACGGATTGACTGAATATTCAGGGACAAATGCCAATGATGTACTGTATATTAGAATTTAAATCCTGCCAGTTTCTGCTGTGCAATTATAATAATCAATTATTGGTACAAAAGCAAGTAGAGAATCCACTTTCTATGCAAAGCATTCAAACAAGGACACAGGTCACAAGCCTGGGAATAAGAACAAAAAAAGAAAGAAAGGTTATATTAATGTCCATCATTAGCCAAGAGAAGCTAATGAGACTATGAAAGTACATACTACAAAGTAGTACTCTATCTGTGTAGACATGGACAAAAAGAGACTAAGTCTTATATTGCCCATTCACTATCTGTTTGGACCAAAGTATTAAGAAACGGCCATGCTATAGGGGAACCAACAGTCTGGAACAGTCCGGTGGCTGTATGTGTTGAACTGGCCTCCAAACCAAGCCAGCATGCTGATTGAGTCCCAAACTGGACAGTTTGGCCAGTTCCCAACCTGAACCAGTCTCTACAGCCACGCCACCCCCAAACAAAAAAACAGAGAAAAAATAATGGAAAAAAAACTCACCCACCCACTCAAAACCTAATTTACAGTTACATATAGATGCCCCCTCTCTATTTACCTCACATATTTCATTAATCGAATGTGAGCATTTGGAGTTTGCGGAGCTGTTGTGAAGAGAGTTGATTCGAAGTGAGCTTGGTACTGACTTGGCATTGATTGTGGGCTGCTTGCAGTGAATTTGGCATCCACAACAGTAGGCTATAACTCATTTACAAGCTTGGAGGAGTTTCGTGATTGGATTCTTGTGCCCATATGAAGGTATGTTTCAAACCCTCATTCTTTTTCTCAAAAAAATGCAGATTTGTGTTTCAGCTTTAGGCTGCAGATAAATTAAGTTAGGTTTCACTGCTTGCATTTGCAAATTTGTTTTTTGTTTGAGACCTTACCATGGCCCACAGAACTAAAGACCCTGCATGGAACCATTGTGAGGAGGTTGAGGGGAAAAAGGTTGTGTAAATATTGTCATAAGGGCATGAAAGGGGGTGGGGAATTCATAGAGTAAAATAACACTTAGATGGTGTTCAAGGGCAAGTTACACCATGCCTTTTGATGCAGGTATTAGCAGGCAATGCTAAAGGCCAGGCAGAAAGCGATGGAAAATGAGATAGGGAGAAGGAGAGAGATTGCATCCCAAGGCAACCCTAGTTTTGAAAGTTCCTGCTCCAACCCTTCTATTATGGTCCCCTTCAGATATGTTCCACCAATGCTCAAGGGAAAGTTATACCATGCCCTTCAATTGATGCAAGTATTATACAAGCAATGCTAGCCAATATTGAGGACTATGCTATAGAAAAGGCCAGGCAGAAAGCCATGGAAAATGAGATAGGGAGAACGAGAGAGATTGGATCCCAAGGAAACCCTAATTTTGAAAGCTCCTACTCTGACCCATCTATTAGGGACCCCTTCAAATATGTTCCTCCCATTCTTGAAAACCATCCTCCAGTTTCACTAGAGGAAGAATATCGATGGTTATTTTACACCCTCCTCCAAGTCCACCTATATGACTCAGCCCACCATTGATAACCATTGGAAGATGAGCAATACAAGGAATCTGTTTTTGAATACATAGCTGGAGGGTGGTATGATGCAAGTATCCCGTTCAATACTTCCCACTCACCTTAATACAAATCTATGTTAGATGCCATTGTTTCTGCTAGTAAGGGCTTTGAAGGCCCCACTGTGCATGACCTAAGGGTCTCTTTTACAAAATGAAGTTGATTCATAAATGACTAATTGAAGACTTTTAAATAATCATGGACCGAAACAGAATGTACCATCATGTCAGATGGATGGACTGATGGAATGTCTCATACCACACTTAATTTCCTTGCTTCTTGACCACAAGGAACCGTATTCTTGATATCAGTAGGTGCATCTAATCCAGTGAAGGATACAAACTTATTATTTCATCTTTTCAATGAGATTGTTGTGGAAGTGGGGGTGGCAAATGTTGTTCAAATAATCACTAATAATGCCTCCAACTATGTTCTTGTTGGTAAGATGTTGGAGTCAAAACACAAAACCATATTTTGGACCCTTGTGTTGCACACTGCCTAGACATCATGATGGAGGATATAGGCAAACTGGATTGGGTGAAGAAGATTGAAAGCATGCCAAGAGAATTACCAGATACCTCTAGAGTCTATAACCACTCATAGGTATTAAGCCTAATGATGAAAAACAAAAAGGGCAGGGACCTTCTTAGGCCTGCCATCACCAAATTTACAATGAATTTCCTCACATTACAATCTCTCCTTTCCCAAGCACAGAATTCAAAAAAGAAGTTTTCTAGTGATGAATGGAATGCGTCTCAATGGAGTCAATAGCTTGATGGGAAAGAAATTAGTGAAAAGGCTTATGAGTGCAGTTTTTGGAATAAGGCAGCAAAGGTTGTGAAAGTTGTCAAGCCGCTTATCAAGGTGTTGGGATGGTGGATTGGATAAATTGGCCATGTCTACATTTTTGAGGCTATGGATCAGGCCAAAGAGCAAATAAAGGAAACATAACAGGATAAAAAAACATAAGTATGCACCTATTTGGAAAATCATTAATGACAGATGGGACAATCAACATGTAGATGGGTAATTTATCGCAGTGAATAATTAGCATTTGGTAGCCAATGTCCTCAACTGCAAAAGTTTACAATTAGGATCTTAAGTCAAACTTATAGTGCTTCTAGGTGTACGCACAACTGGCTTGTCTTTGAGCACATTCACACAAAGAAGAGAAATTGTTTGGAAGAACAACAGTTGAATGATCTTGTCTTCTAGTACAACTTTTAACTAAGGTGCCACAACTTGTTGAAGAAAATCCCTAATGCAAAGCCCATTGTCTTGGATGATATGGATCCCTCCTTGAAATAGGTAATGGAAACCCAAATTTAATGATGATGACTTGGGGTGGATGGGCTTGAATGATGATCCACTAGTAGGACCAAGCACTATTACTCAAGACTTTGTAGTTTAGTTCAAATATGGATTGCACTCAGTGCTATTTTGGTTATATGCTAAGTCATTGCATTCGTCGGATTTCATCCATGAAGTTCAAAATTTGATGCATTTGAAGAGAGGCTACATAAATTCGGTGAAGTTTGGCCATTAAATTTGCTAATAAACCTATATGCCTTTTAATAAATAATTTTCAATGCGTTTTCAAATGGCTATCAAAGGAGATGCTATAGAATGTGCCCTCGAGCCCATGCTTGCATGTATAGCCATCAAATGTGCCCTCCGTGAACCATCTATGACTATGGATGTAGCGGTTGAATGTGCCCTACATCCATACTGTGGATGTCATCTCTTGTATGGATGTATGGATAATTTGCATATTAATTGCTTGTCGAAAAAATGAGAATTATGTCATCTGCAAATACCTTTATCATCACAAAAGATTGCATGGAAAATACATTAACTAAACTACCAATTGCAAATACATTTTGTTTAAACCACTACTACTATTGAAATCACTAAGTTATATAAATTGTGCAATTTGTTAAGTAACTATATCTATATTATATATATATATATATATATATAATCTAATTTTAAGGTCACAGCCAAGCAAGACACCAAATTGGTGTATGAGACCACCTTGTTTGTGGGACAAGAGACCCACTCTACTGCTAAAGTCTACGAAGGTGTACATACCCTACCCCCTCTGGATTTGAACCTATGACCTCTAAGGAGGAAACACATGTTCTTGACCATTAGGCCCACTCAAGTTGTAAATAAATTTAATATATAAATATTGATATAAAAGAGATGTTAATTAGATCATTTAACAATAAATTTCTTGATTGCCAAATTCGAACACGAACAAGAATCGGGTAACTTAGATTATATGCACCCTTGCTATATACACGAGAAATCTTTGCATATTTGTGTCTGACGGTTTGGATTCACATGGGGATGTACATGAATATATATATATATATATATATATATATATATATATATATATATATATATATATATATATATATATATATATATATATGTTTTTTATTGAAATGAATATTTTATGTATTTTTTGGTCAATCAATTTTTGTTTAGGGTTTTTGGAGTCGACCGAGAGGTAGTCGTATGCTTATTGACGAACATCTAAAATCTCTTCAAAAACTCTAAAGTACAGTTACCTTGTCCAAGGAAGACTTCGGCTACAGCTTGCCATACCTCTAGTCCCAAAAAAAGTGTAACAAACCAAACCAATGTCCTTCATATCATACTCACTAGCCAATTCCTTCTTACGCCATTAAATGAGATGGTTAGAGTTTCTTGTAATGATGAGGTCATCTACATACAGGACCAAGACGAGCAGATAATATATATCAAATAAAAAAAAAAATATTAGAATCTGCACAAGTCTTAGAAACACCCAATTTGAGCAAATAGTAATCAATCTTGAAATAACATGTTGTGGCCCTTGCTTCGACCATTGTTGTTTTCAATCTGCCAACATGGGTCTCTTACCCATGGATCTCAAAACCTCTTGGTCAATTTATATATAACCCTTCCTCAATCATGCCATTTAATAATGTCGTTGTTACATCCATCCAATATAAAGACCAACCACGGCAAGAAATGACTCTAATAGAGGTATACATGGCCATTAGAGCAAAATTCTCATCACAGTCAACTCCCTCGTTTGGAGAGAATCCTCTGGCAACAAACCTAGACTTGTACTTTTCAATGCTCCCATCAACTACATGCTTGATCTTGTAAAGCCATCTAGAATCAATCATTAATTTCCCAATTGGTCTTGGAACTATCTCACAAACATCATTCTTCAGGATGAAGTATACTCCTCTGTCATGGCATCACGCCATACCTACTCTATAACAACCTCCTTAGAGCTAGAAGGCTTTGTCTCAAAAACAAACGTAGTTAACACAACATAAGTAGGAAACTTCTTAGGTGATGACTCACCCTAAACATAGATTTAGGTGCTCCAACTTGTCCTTGTTCGTGTTGCAATGTTTGGGTAAGCCATCTAGACTTTCTGTATAAACCAAAGGGTAGAGAGGCCTCTTTTTATTTGTTGATTTCTTGCAGATCTGAATCTGATTTCTCGTTTAATTTCAAATCTGATTCTGGAACAACAAGTGTTTCACCGCATTCGTCACTATAGAAGGCTCTCATGATCTTAAGGACCACCCATCCTCATCAAACTTCACATCCATGATTACCATTGTTTTCTCTTGTGCTGAAAAGTAGATCTGGTTTCCTTTGAAAGTCTCATTGTAGCCAGCAAAAATCCCCTTGATACTAGAGGACTCAAACTTCTGAATCTGATTTCTCGTTTAATTTCAAATCTGATTCTGGAACAACAAGTGTTTCACCGCATTCGTCACTATAGAAGGCTCTCATGATCTTAAGGACCACCCATCCTCATCAAACTTCACATCCATGATTACCATTGTTTTCTCTTGTGCTGAAAAGTAGATCTGGTTTCCTTTAAAAGTCTCATTGTAGCCAGCAAAAATCCCCTTGATACTAGAGGACTCAAACTTATAGTATGTTTCTCATAAAGAACATGAATATAAATTGGACAACCAAATACACTGAAATGAGATAAATGTGGCACTCACTAGTAAAGACCTTTTTTGCCCTCCAAAATCATATGTGAACATCTATTCAAGATGTAGACAATAGTATCAGAAAGACACATGGTCCATGTCATGAATCATGGCTTTTGTGGTCTCGATGATGGATGTATTCTTACATTCTACAATATCAATTTGTTGTGGGTTGTATGGCACATAAGCTCCCTCTTAGTCTCTACTTCCCTGCAATAAGCATCAAAATCTTTGGAGGTGTACTCTGATCATTTTTTTACCAAAGCACCTTGATACTCTTTGCTATATCATTTTCAACCAAGGCTCTAAATCCTTTGAATTTACGAAACATTTCATCCTTACTTTTCAAAAAATAAATCCAAACATTCTGAGAGGCATCATCCATGAAGGAAGCACAATGAAGATTACTTTTCAAAGAAGGGGAAGACATAGGCCCACATACATCTAAGTGTATCAACTCGAGAATCTCTCTTGACTTATGCTCGCTAGATGGAAAGGTGGTGTTGGAGTGCTTAACAAGTGCACATCCTTTGCACACATTGCAGTGCTCTATTTTGAAAACCGGCAATCCCTACATCATATCTCTCAAGAGAGGAAAAGTTGCATGGTGCAAGTGACCAAAACACTTGTGCCACAAGTCGCACAACTTGCCACTATCATGCACCAAAGCCTCATGCTTTGTAGTATCAACGATAAGCCTATAAAGGCCCTCTTCACACACTCCTTCAACCAAAAACCAAGGGAGTTCTTAGCTTAAATCTCTTGTTACGCACAACTAATCATCAAACTCTACTTTACATTTTATATCTATAATTGCTAGGATAGATTGGAAATTCTTCGTCAAACCAGGTACAAAAGAACATCGTCTGAAGGCATCCTGAAAGATTTGGCATTGACTCCATTCACTAGATAGGTAGCACCATCACTCAACTCCACATGTATGCCCAATTCTTTTTCATGAAGCTTACTGAAAAAAAATTATTGAGACACTCCACTATCCACATAGCAACCAATAACAAAAGTGGTAACGTAGATAGGGATGAAACCATAGAAAAGGCAGTTTCAAGCTTGGATGCCAACTCATCCACTTTAACTAAAATATTTTCTCTCCCTTCACACCACTCACTATATAGATAGCATCATCATTCAACTCCACTTGCATGTCAAATCCTTTTTCTTGAAGCTTGCTAAAAAAAAAATTATTTAGATGCTCCATTATCCACATAGCAACCAACACCAAAAGTGGTATTGTAGACATGCACGAAACCATAGAAAAGGCAATTTCAAGCTTGGATGCCAACTCATTCACTCTAACTAAAATATTTTGACACTGCTTTTAAAGCTACTTGCCTTACCTTTCCTTTACTCCGAACATTGATTAGCATAGTGCCCTTTCTTGTGACATCGGTAACAAGTCACATGACTTTGGTCCTTCGCACTTCAGTTGGAAGAAAATGCCTCCCCCTTACCATTCGCAAGCCCCTTTTTATTTCCACCTTTCCTCGTGTTCCCGATGAAAGCAAGGTCTTGGGCCTCTTCTCTTCAAGCTAACACTATGTCCCATGTTGTTTCTTCTTGGACATGTCCCAAAGCTTCTCATAGGTTGGGAGGTGTTCCCGATCATAAACACCCTCAACAGAGGCTTCCCAAACAAGAGAGAAAGCATTTAGCGCAATAGGCAACAATTGTTCATCTTCAATCTTCATTCTAATAGCAAAGAATTGATCTCTAAGCTCGATGATCTTCATGAGGTAACTCACCACGATGTCTAAATCACTTATGCATGTTTGGGCAAGATTGTTCTTCAAGAGAATCTTCCTAGAAATATTGACATTTTGATAAAGAGTTGGCAATACAGCCAACATCTCTTTCATCGATTCCCCTCCAATGTGAGGCATAAGGTGGTCCTTAAAGGAGTCAAAAAGAATCCTCTTCACCCGAGCAACTTTCTTCTCACTCTAAGAAAATTGTTAAGGATTAGTAGGAGTTGTTATTTTTCCCTCGATTGTGCCCCAGCGATCAATCCTTTCCATGAGCATCTACAACCTGCACTTCCAAAGGGGAAAATCAAAGGCCCCCTCTAATTGATCACATTCCCCAAGACCTGACATTTTGAAGCTCACCATCCCTATAACCCCCTAGATCACAAGTTAAACATAACAATTCAACCAAAATAAATCAGTAACCTTTCACAGGCTAAATCTATCCTTCATAGGCATAAAAATAGTTCAACCTCTCACAAGTCCTTGTGTAGTCAAATCAACCCCCTTTCACGAGTTGCTACCTCCAAAATTCATTGGATGAAATATTTTCAGTAAAATAGCTATGATACCATGTTAAAATGTTAAAATGTCACTCCTATTCAAGAAATAAAGCTAATCTCAAAGATCTAGGCATAACTAATACAATACTAGAAGGAAAATACAATGCTAGATAAGATAATTGTATTAATGTCCGATAAATGACCACTAAAGCAAGTTAATGGGATTGTTGGGTACAATGATGTCAAATAAAATAGGAACGCTAAGGTGACTCCTATATAAAAAGCAAGATGCAAAAAGTAAAATAAGAGTCTAATCTAGATCCTAGAAAGCCAACTCTAAAAATGGAGAGATGATCTAGGATCTATGATGTACAAGGTAGAATCCTATCCTGGTCCACTAGAATCAACTCTCCTAACATCCGAGGCCAAATGGAAAAACCTCAAAATAGATGTATGTTCGAAGGAAGAACTAAAAGAGGAGTTGGATTGGGCATAGTGTTGTTTCTTGCAAGAGACAGCTCATCGTTGTGGTCTAGAAGATATCATCTAACTATTAGTATGTCTATCAATATGGGACTTGAACTAGCAATGCCACTAGGGTCTCATGGAAGTAGAAATAGTGCTCTAAGTCTGCATTGATCTGAGGCCAAGGACAGAATCGCTATCCATCTATCTCACGATGCCCCTAGTAGATGGGAGCACCGTAAAAGAGGAAGTGATATGTTGGGCAGAGTTTGGTCCAAGATGTGGGTGTGGTTGGAGGATTAGAGAGCAAAGACAAAGGGCCTCCTACATGTATATGGCCAAGCATCTCTAATCAGGGTACCTGAAGAAACTAGCAAGAATCTAGATCTCTCTAGAAAAATTGTGGAACCATCCTCAAATCTCGTAGTAAACAAGAAAGCAAAAGATGAAATGCTCCTCAGTCTCAACCTCTCAAAGATGGCGCAACTAGTAGATCCTATCTAATCGGTCAAACTAGTGGTCTGTTTTGACTCGTAGTCTATGTGAGCCCACTCTAAACTAGCCCAGGGAGATGCAAAGAGCATGCATCCAATGGTGAAGTGTGTAAAGGGTACGAACAATGAGTTCATCCCTCAAATACATGAAGTGTTGAACGTAGAAGGGCATCTTCAGATGTAACCCGCCCGGAGGGTTTATCCAAGTGACCTGTACAAGTTGCATGTAGATATCATCTCTAATGATCCTATTCGTCTCATGTCTAGTAAGTATGAGGTGGCTAGGTGCATCAAAGGAGTATCTAGACAGAGGAAGTTGATCCATCGTAATACCAACAAAACCCAGAAGATGAGACCCCTGCATACCAACAACGAGTGTGACTCGAAGGACTAATTGATGCAATGGACTCCGATGAAGAGTAGGCCAAGTATGGATATCAGTCCCATCCCTTCGTCAAGTCAACTAAACTCTAAATGTGGTGTAGGAGTGAGATAAGGCTAAACATCGTCTCAAGCCGAAAGACAAGCACCAAACTCTACAAGAATGATGGGTTGAGGGGTTGCCTGCTTGCATTTGATGATGCAACAAAGGAGGAGGAATTGTACTCTCTCTATTGAGGACCAATCAGACTCCAGTAAACAAGACCCTCAAACCTCAAAACCATAAAGAACTATGGGTCAAATAAGGGTGTCCATGAAAGACATCTTGGACGATATGTCCTGAAAATGGTTTTGGAAACATAGCCTTTCAAGGAAGGCCAAGGATCTATAGCCCTTATTGAATGGGGGTTGAAGTGCATGTTGTAGACTAAAGCAAGGTCATGTGAACTATAGCCCCAAATCTCAATCTCCTCCCCTCTGAAAAAAATGATGATCAAAGAGGGTCTTCTTCGACCCGTTGAAGATCATGACCTTCATTTTACCCAAGTTGATCGTCCATTGACAAAGGCCACAAAGAAGGGTTAAGGCATCTAGTTGTCATTGCAACCCCTCAGGAGATGAGGCCTGTTATCCCACAGTTTGTAGTTAAGGTAAAAGACGGATGAAAGGAGAGGCAAACTGACGTAATTGAGACTATCCCACCACTGTCACCTCAATGGGATAGCTCTTTCT
>CBVK0100670815.1:0-15871 GCA_900067695.1 Picea abies | reverse complement strand
ATTCATGCATAACTAGGATAGTCATCAAAACATATGAACATATAAACATCGATAAAGATCCAAATACAAGTCATGAATTTATACATCTAATTTTTCTTTGATTTTTGTTTTTTCACATTCATAAAACTAATAATTGGGATATCATAATCATCCAAGGACATTGTATTTTGTGTGCGTCGACCTTCTATTGTTTGTGTGCGCTTATGTACCATACTTCTGGTACGTCATTGAGAAGGGTTCGCTGACATCTGTTTAGGATTGTGAACTGGAACAACAAAAATGATCATATCGATATGTTGAAATATAATTTAAATAACTAATTCATTGTTTTGATTAACATTACACTATTTTTTTTTACTTATCTCTGTAGTTGGGAAAGTTGGTGCATTAATTTCTTGTCCACTTGGTTTCTCTCGCATTTCACCCTCCTGAGCTCATGCTCTTCAATTTTGAGAAGACAATATATAAGTATAAGTCAGGAAATAAATATATACAATCATAGTAAATATTTCTAATTCTAAAGCATACATACCGGAATGGGTACTCTACTCTACACTATCACTAGATATGTGGACCCTTGTATGACACGGTGTTTGTTGAATACCCATTGATTCACTACTATAGTAGAACTGTTGCTTGCAAACAAACATAGATACTTAGTTAAGGGTGATATAATAAAATATGAATAGACATTACAAGCATGTTATTGTGGTTTCCTTATTCATTTGATTTACCTGTGTGGCTAGGGAGATAGGAGTCTGGCCCAAGATTTTTCTATATTTGATCACACTTTTAAAACCATTTTTGTAACCAAGCTTTAGGTCCTCATCGGTGGAAGCAGTGTCAAACATATTTAACTTCAATGCATAACACCATTAAAAATACCAATAACAAAAACAAATATTTGTTCGCTACTATTAAATAAATATTAACCATAGTTAATCATTTAAATCTTACTATTCAGGATTTTAGTTTTTTATAGCCACCCTGGCCTAGTTTATGTTGGACATGTTTTCTCACTTTGGCCTTTGTTGCTTTGGAGGTTTCCGGTAGCCTACATATGGAATTTGTGGAAAAAAATAGATATCAAAATTGTTACTTAAAACAAGAAAGAAAACATAAATGCTCATATTTCACTAATAATATGACATGTGTTGTACCTTGCTTGACCAATTCATGGCTGTTTTCCTTGTTTTTTAAACAAGTTCTCCTTTTCATCCTCTAATAGCGCCTTCCACTCTTTCTCAGGAACCAAGGTAGGGCGCTCATGCTTGAGGTCTATTTGCAATTTATCCCTATACTGGGCCCTGGTGTCTTTTAAATTCTCGTCGGCTAACTTTGTAACCACTTTCTTGTTGAAAGTGTTGGCGAACAAGTTTACCATGTGATCTATTAAATCATCTTTATTTTTTCTATCTTGGCCATTCCATCGTGTGCGAATGGTGGGACCAAACAACTCCAATGATTATTCATGTAAGTTTCTATAGAAAACATTGTTTCCTGCAGAAACGTATTATCCATTAATTTATAATAATCTCAACAAATGTCGATTTTAATTTCATGAAAAAAATGAATCAATTAATGGGACAATTACCTGCAATCTTCTGAATCTTGATCAAAACACATGCATCATATAGCAGAAAGATGACATCTAGTGATCCAGTGCTTTTAATTCATTCTGATCCATGCATAATAGTATCCTATCCACCTACACTATGTTCCTCTCTGGAGTCATCATGTGGAGTCCCAAGCTCTGGCTCATCATGCTCTGGCATATCATTCCGGTCAAAATCATTTCGCTCATCAATGGATTCCAGGGGAACCTTAGGAGACTAAAAAATCATCACTTTCACTTTGCTATGTCAACCTTTTTTTTGCATTGGACCATCACTACTACCTATAGCAGTTGCAGGATCGACAGGTTCCCCATGTACGAGGTTTAAAAATTCCTACAAACGAAAAATTTTCTTTATCAGATTATATACAAAATATAAAACTAAAAAACGGATATGAAATTGTCATAGCTAATAAAAATATGTGAATATGACACTTACCCAAAAATTAGTTATTGTATTTTGTTGCTCTACAATTGTTTCCCTATCATCCTGTGTCAGGGGTCTTTTTCTAATCAAACCTAGATATTCTATGTTAGCCTTTTTCAAGTCCTTCGTTACAGTTGTCATTGGGTCAGTCGAATAAAATATTTTTTCTTCATCAATATCCTTTATGGGAGCCTTCCCACACTGACCATGCCACAATACGTTGATGAATAAAATTAATGAGATGAACTTTAACAATTGAGAAATTTAGTTGTAGTAGTCATGAGTTGTTACTGTATTTAACATTTACCTGGTGAGGCACTATGGGTGCCTTTCCACGATCACCCTGGAAAGATGTAAAGGGTGATATTCAGACATGGTCACCCTGGATAGATGTTGACACAATAAATCAATCAAAAAAAATTATAAAGTTCACCTTTGACATTAAAAAAATGAAATATTGCAGTAATATAAAAAAAAAAATAACAAAATTTTAGAAATTTAGTTGTTGTAGACATAAGTTGTTACTGTATTTAACATTTACTTGCTGAGGCACTGCGGGTGCCTTTCCACGGTCACCCTGGAGAGATATAGCGGGTGAAACTCGGACACAGTCACCCTCGACAGAAGTTGACACAATAAATTAACCAACAAAAGTTATGAAATTCACTTGTAACATTTAAAAAATGAAATATTGGAGTAATATCAGAAAAACAGTAACACAATTTCAGAAATTTAGTTGTTGTAGTCATAAGTTGTTATTGTATTTAACATTTACCTACTGAGGCACTACGGGTGCCTTTCCATGGTCACCCTGGAGAGATGTAGCGGGTGAAACTCAGACACAGTCACCTTGGATAGAAGTTGACACAATAAATCAATCAACAAAAGTTATGAAATTCACTTGTAACATTTAAAAAATGAAATATTGGAGTAATATCAGAAAAAAAAATAATGAAATTTCAGAAATTTAGTTGTTGTAGTCATAAGTTGTTACTGTATTTAACATTTACCTACTGAGGCATAGTGGGTGCCTTTCCACGGTCACCCTGGAGAGATGTAGCGGGTGATTTTCTACCACGGTCACCCTGGACAAATGTTGACACAATAAATCAATCAATAAAAGTTATGAAATTCACCTGTAACATTAAGAAAATGAAATATTGCAGTAATAACAGAAAATAAAATAATGAAATTTATGAAACTTAGTTGTTGTAGTCATAATTTTTTACTGTATTTAACATTTACTTGCTGAGGTGAAGTGGCTTCCTTTTCACAGTCACCCTAGATAGATGTAGCAGGTGATTTTCTACCACGGTCACCCTGGATAGATACTGAAACAATAAATCAATCAATAAAAGTTATGAAATTCACCTGTAACATTAAGAAAATCAAATATTGCAGTAATAATAGAAAAACAATTAATGAAATTTCAGAATTTTAGTTGTTGTAGTCATAATTGTTTACTGTATTTAACATTTACTTGTTGAGGCAAAGTGGGTGCCTTTCCACGGTCACCTTAGATAGATGTTCAGACAATAAATTAATCAACAAGAGTTATGAAAGTAATTGTAAAAAATGTATGTAGTAAAAATTTGAAATATTACAGCAATAAATTGTAACAATGATTGATCAAAGGTTGAGTTGAATGGTATGTAAGATATTTACCCCCATAGTCACAGCCCCTCCATCTATTCAATTTAAGTTGTAATTGATCAACAACTCTTCACCTGGAACTATTGTTTTTCTTGCACATACAAATATATGATTTCCTTCGCGTGCCTCAAATATGCAATTTGGTTTCTTAGTTGTTTCCATTGGTCATGTACTATTTATAAAGCCCTCAATGTTTCTAGTAGCTTTTGGCCTTACATCAATATACATAGTTGCCCCTTTATTTTTATTGTTATCTAGTAGTTGTATATAATTTGCGGCAACTCTGTATCTCCGCATACTTTGTGTATATCGGATCAACATCAACCAGTGATTGTATTTGTATAATGGTCCGACATACTCCATCAATTCAGTTACAGTGCCATAGCCGATCTTTATGCCATCCATGGAGAATAACCCCAATCCATGGAAGGATGAAGGAGAAATGCAATACATCCTCCCACCGATGAAGAAATATGTGTCTACTTCAGGTAGCTCTTTAGGTGCCCATCATTGCACTAGATGTTTATACCTTAAGGGAAACTCAATTTCACCTATGTTCTCATCATCATAATTACATGACCCTCTGTTGGCAATAAAAAATTACATGCGGGTACAAAATCTTTTCCTTACCTTTTCCAACCTATTTGATCTAGAACGGGTAGATCTAGTACAACATGTCTCACTTTCAACCTCTCTTACTATATCTTGATCATCACTCGAGGAATATAGATCGATCAGATACCTATTTGGTGGTACCTACACTCGTTAAAACAAGAAGATAAGTTATCATGCCAATATACGTTTTTAGTACCAACACAGTTGCATATAGTTGCATTTAGTTGCATAAAGTTGAAATTGCCACACCTATCTGTCATATAGTTGCATATAGTTGCATAAAGGTGCTTAAGTTTCATAAATTGCATGTTCCATAGTTGCATATAGTTGCATATTTGCATATAGTTGCATATGAAATTGTTGCAATATAGTTTCATATAGTTTCAATATAGTTGCATAAGTTGCATATAGTTGCATAAGTTGCAATATAGTTGCATATAGTTGCATAAGTTGTAATATAGTACCAACACAGTTCCATATAATTGCATTTAGTTGCATAGTTTCATAAGTTGCATATAGTTGCATAAGTTTCATATAGTTGCATATAGTTGCATAAGTTGCAATATAGTTGCATATCGTTGTATTTGACCACTCACTAATATTTGAGAATATAGTTGCAATATGAAAAATGCCTCTATTTGGGAATATGTGCACCATTAGTATGTTTTGAATAAAAAGAATGGGTTTCAAGACCTATACCATGGCCAAGGGAGGAAATAAAGTGCCTTAGGCCCTAAATAAATATTCTTGATATTAATGGCCATGAACAAGGCCTCAAACCACCATACATATCCTCTCTAAGGGATATATGGAATTTGGGTGGGATATGGTCACCATTCACAATTTTTAGGCATAATGTATAGCAAAGAACATAAGGTGCTTAGGCCCTACTTAAATCTTATCAAGGATGATAGTTGTGATGCAGTCCTTAAACAACCAAACAAGATCTATGTAGGGTATATTTGGATCCATTGGTACGTTTTCATAATAAGAATAGGTCTCAAGGTGTGTACCATGGATAGGAGAGAAAATAGGTACCTTAGGTCCAAAATGAAGCTTATTCACTTCAAGGTATATGAACTAACCATTGAGTGATCATGTAGATAATGTTTAAGGGATATTTGGCCTCGAGGTGGGATTTGGAAACCATTAGTATTTTTTCACATCACATATGGGAGTTTAGGCTTGTACCATCATCAAGGGAAGGAGAAAAGGGAATTAGGATTTAAATGAACCTTATGTTCTTAATGACCAAGATCAAGGCCTCCAATTAGGAATATGGGCAACATTGGTATGCTTTAAATAATAATAATGGTTATCAGGACCTCTACCATTGCCAGGGGAGGGAAATAATGACCCTAGGCCCTAAAAAAATCTTCTCATCCTTAATGGCCATGAACAAGGCCTCAAACCACCACAAAGATACTTTTTAAGGGATCTATGGACTTTAGGTGGGCTAAAATCATTATTCACAAGTTTTGGACATCACGTATGCCACTTTGGATCTTACCCATGGTTAGGGAAATAACACAAGATACTTAGGCCCAATTTCAATCTTCTCGTTGATATTTGCAATGTAGTCTTTGTACAACCACACAAGACACTTGTAGGGGATATTTCACCTCGGTGTGGGATATTTCATTCCAATAGTACATTTTTCATAATAAGAAAGGATCGTGGGATTATTCCATGGCTAGGGTAGGAAAACAAGGAACTTTGGCATAAAATAAATATTGTTGAGATCAAAGTCAGTGAATTAGGCCTTAAACAACCATTTAGTTCCTTTTTTATGGATTCTTGTCCTCTTGGGGAGATATGGGAGCCATTAGGAGGTTTTTTGCACGACAAATGAAGTCCAAGGCGCATACCATATTTGGGAGAGGAAAACAAGGGACTTATGCTCTAAGAAAATCTTTCTCGTGCCTAATGGCAAAGACTAAGTCCTTCTATTGGGAATGTGTGCACCATTAATATATTATTGAAAATAAGATTCCATATCAAGAGATATACCATGGATGAGGTAGGAAAACAAGTGACCTAGGCCATGTACAAATATTCTTGATCTCAATAGTTATGAACAAATCCTTGAAGCACTACATAGACCATCTCTAAGGGATCTTTGGCCTGTGGGTGGGATATGGGCACCATTCATAGGTTTTATGCATCATAGTTGGCTCTCAAGGCCTCTAAGAAGGAACTTAGAGTCATTAGGAGGATGTTCACACCTTGTAAGGTACTAGGGGCCTTAAACATGGTTAGGAAATTAAAAAAGGTGTTAAGGCCCTATTTGAATCTTCTCAATATCAAGCTTCATGTAATAGTTATTGAACCAATGAAAAACCAAATAAGACTTGTGAAGGGGATGTTTTGTCTCTATGGGTACCTTTGGAAACATTAGTATGTTTTCATAGTAAGAATGGGTCTTAGGGAATATACCATGGCAAGGGGAGGAGAACATAGAGCTTAAGCACAAAATGAAGCTTCTTGAGTTCAAGGGCCATGAACTAGGCCTCAAACAACCACTTAGATCCTTTATAAGGTATCTTTGGACTCTAGGTGGGATATGGGCACTAGTATGATTAATATGGATAAATTATAAATTAGGACTCCAAGACAAGATGGATAAATTACAAATTAATATGCACAAGAGAGAGGAAGACTAGTTGATATATTAGTCACATTTATAACACAATATAATGATACAAGATAAGAATGATGAAAGGATTATCTCCTTCCTCTATCTATATGAGAGGTAACGGAGGCAAACAATACATACGTGGACCTAAAACCTTACAAGAAATGTAAAAAAATGCAAGATGGTTCATACATGTGAATTTTCAACATGCTCCTGCCGAATGCCAAATTTTCATCCAAAGAAGGGTGTTTTCCAAGAAAGAAACCTCCTCCATGTGGAAGATGTGTAGAATTTCACCAATTTGTTTTACTATCTCAAATTCCCTAAGGAATATTGTCATGAAAGCACTCAATTGAGTTCAAGGAACCATTGAGTAAGCCATATCCAATGTGAAAATCCATCACGTACCATCCAGGGGATGATCATACACCATGTACCCCAAATATCATGAAGCACCCCCAAACATGGTGTAAACACTTTGACAGTAACCCTCAAAACTAAGAGATTATTCATTCATTCATTAATCATATTAGTTATAGGTTATACTTATTGCATGCATAGAAACATACCACCCTTATCCCAAATGTAATACCATATGTTCTCAAACATATATATATATATATGCCATTCAATTTCACATCAAAGGTATCAAAGTCCCAATTCACTAGATATGAAGTCAATGACAACTTGGAGTGGTCATCCACAACCACTCCATGAATGGTACCTCAATTTTCAAGTTGTTGCCTCATTAAGTGCTAATGGTTTAAGTCTCTTTTCTTTGCACCATTTTGAGTGATTCTTGTTCTAAATTGTCTCAAGTAACAAATTGATGATAAAAATGTTCCAACAACCTCATTAAATTATGGGAAATTGCCTCTCGTTGATGATTGTTCACAAGGTAATATCATTATTTAAAGGGTACAAAATTAAAATTTATCCTACAACACTTCTTTACACAGTTTAAGATTTGAAATTTATGACTCTCATGCCTTTCTAATCTCAGGTTTAAATCTAGTATATACAATCATGGTATGTTTTCCTTTATCTTTGGGTTAATGGAAAATGAATTTCATGGTCTTGGGAATATAATATGACTGATGAACACATAGAATTGAAGACATTTTCTTAGAATTTGTTTCTCTAAAATACTTGGCATGAAACTCATAAAAAGGGTCACTGTGGGAATGGTATAATATCACAATCTTCTCATTAAATGTTTGTTTTTTGAATGGTATGATATTTCACTATTGGAACATGTTTATTTGTTATCACATTACACAATCTAGACACTTATTTTACAACATCTTATATCTAGTTACATTTTTCAAATATTGGTAGCAGTGAATGATCTTTGGCACAAGTTTCTTTACACTACATGGCGACTAGATGCTACAACTCTTCCCATAGGAATGTGCACAAAGTTTCCATGTCGAAACTCTCCCCAAAGGCATATGGAAATATTTTTATACTCTACAACTCTCCCCACATTCCTGTGGGCAGAGTTTCCATGTGGAAACTACATGGAAAATATGCTCACATGCTTCAAGGAGTAATTTAAACTATTGAAAGCATGAACAATGGCACTTGCAGGTGTGCAACCCTTAAACTTGTCAAGAAGCTTGTTAGAGTGTTTCACTCCCAAATAATGTTTTCTTTCAACCCTATGTAGTGTTGAATTCGAAAAATGCATACCAAACATAAGAGGAGGATGAATTAGAAGAATAAAGAATCCAAAAGAAAACTAGGAGGAAAGAAAACAAGGTCCTTTAATTCCCTAATTAGGCTCTATATATACCTAAGCATGTGTTCTAGATCCATAATTAGGCCACAAATGTCCTTAATTGGGGAAAGAAAGACCATGGAGTAGACAACATGTCCAACAAAGGTACTCATTTTTTCATCTGTTGAAGGTCACTTATAGGGGCTTTATAGGGATAGAATCACAAATCTCTTGAGGGCCTACCAATCAAATGGTATGTTAAAATTAAGATGTGATGTAGGCGCACTCTGCAGGGCACGTCCACTCATAGGATCTCCTCTTTCCTTGGCCCGAAGAACACTAACCGGTCCTTCTATTTCCCTATAGGGAAATCTACACCCACATAACTCTTCACGCGACCCCCTTCTTACTTATCGGGGAATCGGACTTCGCGGTATTGCGAGGTCTATGGTCAAGCGCTGGTGTTGCGAATCTTCGAAACCTAATGCAGGTCAACGCTGACCCTTCCTTTACCCTATCGGGATTTCTCCTATCGTGATTTTACCACTCGTGATATCAAGCTAATGGATTTACTGAACCCCGAACCCTGATGTGCCGATACTCCGATGCACACATGGGTTGACTATTCAACGGTCCCGTCACCTCGTCGGGATTTCAGACTTCACGGGATCATGAATACTGATGTCAATGTTTCGGGACTTTACTTTCCCCGAACTTCGATATGATGTGCCACCTGTCCATGTCATCGACTCCACTGTGGCCCCCACACTATCCTTCTAATCATCGGGATTTCGTGTATCGCAATATCGCGATTCCCGTTTCAATATTTCAAAGTTTCGATCAATGAAACCCCAAGACACGATTTACGTATAGATCCAACAACTATTTTTCTTTTCGCTCCTCGCATCTTTGCGACTTGGAGCACCCAATGTTTGGGCTATCACCCTGCGAACTTCTGAGTTCACGAGATCTCTCGATCTCTGCCACCTATCCTCCTTAGATGGATGGCTCCTGGTCTTCTCGCCACTTCTCCACCTCTTGTGTCCTCACGCTTCGTGACCCTTGACACCAAGTTCTCAATCCTTCTACTCATGAAACCCCAACATACGATGTGCCACCTGTCCGCTTGTTGACTCCTGTGGCCCCACACCATTCTTGTAGTTGTCGGGATATCGCGTATCGTGATTTCGCGATCTCTGTGGCAGGTTTATGGAGTTTCATCCCACGAAACCCCGATATGGGAATCCACGCATAGATCCAACGACCCTTGTGGCTCAGATCAACGGTTTTTCCCCTCCTGATCTTTGAACCTATGAACTACTTTGTTGTATCTCCCCTGCACCTCTGCTAGATCTGACGGCTCATGGAAATTCACGGATTCTCCTTGGAGAACACCAACCGTCCGTTCCTCCTTTGAGAAATCTGCGAAATGACTATGTGTTCCTCCACGGAACTCGTCCACCTGCACGCAAACTTGAGACGCCTCTTACACACTCCATGGTACAAACTCCCCATGCTTCTCTTTCAAGGTTTACTCAAAGATCCTATACCTCCTGAGCTTTGTCAGTTCTGAATATTTCAGAAAACCCTCCTGCTTGCACTCCTCATGGCAAATCTTTCAAACACTTCAAATGTTTGAATCCTTTTGACTCTGCGCACACTTGCAGCAGTAGTCCTTCAATGCTTTGCTCAGATCCACAACTGAGACTTTCCTTAGCCTGCGTACTCCTTTCATGACTCCTATAACCCAATTTTACTTCTGGGTGAATGAGAACAAGAGTTAAACTATCCGAGCCTTCTGTCAACGCACTCCTTGCAGATGACTTCAACTACACTCCTTGTAGGAATCCTTGCTCAGATAGAGAAACAATTGAAACTCATTCCTCTACTTCCTTTCAGATTTCAAAATCAACCATGAAATCACATACACAACACATAAAGCAAATGTATAACAAGGAAGCCAATATTCATGAGCATATCAACATCAATACATAGAGAACAACAAAACCATGAATTTGAATCAAATCTTTTTTCTATTAATTCAAATATCTGTACATGGGTGTTCTTACACAGCTCTCTGCATGCTCTTCTCAATGCTCAGGATTATGTTACAATGCACAATGAGGGTGTCTATATCTTGTTTCCCTCTTTATTTATAAAGCTGTCTAATCTAATATTAAATTCTATCTACCTATTTCATCTCAACATAAATGCCTCCATCTACTTCAGACGAGAGTGGGGCACTCAAGGTATGGTTACAATATACAAGTGTGCCTCATATTAATGGCTCATTTAGGATCATGCATAAATTCCCAATGGTGATTTCAAAATTTGTGTTGGCTTGTCCAGCTGTCCACTTGCATTTTGCGTTGGCTCGCTTGCTATGAGAGATGCTCCTGCACCATACTCCCTCGCTTGAAAATTTTTATGGGTTGCTTTCCATGAGCTCTTGCATGGTATTTTCATGCTTCTATATCTTTGCTTCAGTCTCCCAGCTGGAATCTTCCACTGGATGGTTCTTCCATTTGACCAGATACTCAAAGTATTCTTTCTTCCTGGTCCTCTTACGCACTCGTTTATCCAGTATCCGCTCCATCTGTGGCTTATTTGCAATTGGAATCTGCTTTTGCCACTAAACCTCTGACTGTTCATCACTTTTTCATGCTTCCTCAACTTTGTATGGGTACAAATCTGAGACATTGAATATTGGAGAAATTCCGATCCCATCAGGTAATTCAATCTCATAAGCATTTCTTCCCATTTTCTTCAAGACCTTGCATGGTCCGATTTTCTTCATCTTCAATTTATTGTATGTTCCTCTTGGGAACCTTTCCTTTCTTAAATGTGTAAGAACCAGATCACCAAACTTGAACTGAAGTTGTCTTCTATGTTGATCGGCTCTGCATTTATATTCTTGGCTTGATCTTAGCAGTCGCTCCTTCACCTGGCTGTGAAGTTCTTTCATCGCCTCTGTGAAATCTTCTGTACTAGTGCTCCTAGTTGCATTCTGTTCTGAATCCCTCAATTCAGATGTCCCCCTCGTTTGTGTGCCATAAACAACCTAGAATGGACTATGTCTTGTACTCCTGTTCAATGAGTCGTTATACGCAAACTCTTCCTGCGGCAATATATTGTCCCAACTGCTGTGGTGCTCTGTCACCAAGCTTCTCAACAAATGTCCTAGACTTCTGTTTACCACTTCTATCTGCCCATCCATCTGCGAATGATATGTTGAACTAAACAACAAGTTAGTTCCCATCTTCTTCCATAAGGTTCTCCAAAAATTCCCTATGAACTTCGTATCTTTGTCTGAAACTATGCTCCTTGGTAAGCCGTGAAGTCGAATGACTTCTTTGAAAAACAGGTTCGCGATGTGGGTCGTGTCACTGGTTTTCTAACATGGGATAAAATGTGCCATCTTGGAAAATCTATCCACCACCATAAAGATTGAATCACAACCTCTTTGTGTTCTTGGCAACCCCAATACAAAATCCATGCTAATTTCATCCCATGGCTTCCCAGGTATGGGCAATGGTTGATAGAAACCCTCATTCTGCTTCCTCCCCTTTGAATGCTAGCAAATTCTGCATCTATCCACAAATATCTTGACCTCTTCTCGCATCCCTGGCCAAAAGTATGATTCACTCAACTTTGCGAATGTTTTTTCATGACCAAAATGTCTGACCAATCCTCCACTGTGTTTATCCTTCAACAGATTCTCCCTCATGGAGCAATTTGGAATACACAGCTGATTGCCCTTAAACAACAATCCTTCCTGGATCATGTACTTGGCCCATTTGCTGCTATCTCTTAGAACTGGATTCTTAGCTACTTCATACGCTTCCTTAAAGTCTGGATCATCTACGTACATGTCTCTGAGATCATCAAAACCCAATGTTTTGACCTTGAATTCCTGCAACAACAAACACTTCCTACTCAAAGCATCAATAACTTTGTTAGCACTACCAGAAATATGTTTAATTACAAATGTAAAATTCTTCATGTATTCAACCCACTTAACATGCCTTTGATTCAACTTCTCCTGTTGAGTCACAAACTGTAATGCATGGTTATCACTATACAAAACAAACTCCTTTGGACTCAAATAGTGCCTCCACTTTTTCAAGGCCTGAATGATGGCATAAAATTCCTTATCAAATGTGGAGTACTTCACTTTCACTTCATTCATCTTCTCGCTGAAATATGCAATTGGCCTGTCATCTTGACTCAAGACCACTCCTATCGCAAATCCACTTGCATCGCATTTCACTTGAAATGTTTTTCAGAAATCCAACAATACCAAAATTGGTTGTTCCGTGATCTTCTGTTTCAATAGATTGAAACTCTTTTCATCCTCTTCTATCCAGTGAAAAGATTTGTGTCTTTTCTTCACTGTATCCATCATCGCTACGCTAATTCCACTGAAATTCCTAATGAACTTTTGGTAAAAACTAGCCAACCCGTGGAAACTTCTCACCTCAAATATGTTCCTCTGTGATGGCCAATTTTTGATTACCTCCACCTTATCTGGGTCCATCCTCAACTCATTTGCCGAAATAACAAATCTCAAGTAAATGAGTTCTGTCTTCATGAATGGGGACTTATTCATGTTTATCAGCAACTTCTCCTGTTGTAATCTCTTCATCACTGTAGCCAAATGCTTCAGATGCTCCACTGTTATTTTACTGAAAATCAGTATATCATCTACATATACGATAACAAATTTTTCGATGAAATCCTTCAGGACTTCATTCATCAACCTCATAAAGGTACTTGGTGCATTTTTTAAGCCAAATGACATAACAATCCATTCATACAGCCCTTCATTTGTTTTGAATGTTGTCTTCCATTCATCTCCTTCTCTCATGCGAATCTGATGATATCCACTTTTCAAATCAATCTTTGAAAAGTACTTTGCTCCGCTTAAGCAATCCATCAGATCATCCATCCTCGGCAATGGAAATATGTACCTGATGGTTATATTGTTAATGGCTCTTGAGTCAGTACACATCCTCCATCCTCCATCTTTCTTCGGACTGAGTAATTTTGGAACAACACATGGACTCAAGCTTTCCCTGACCAAACCTTTGTTCAACAAATCCTGGACTTGCCTTTTAACCTCTTCATTCTCTTGCAGTGTCAATATGTACATAGCTTTATTTGGTAAACTGGCTCCTGGTATGAGATCAATATGATGATTCATACTTCTCATCGATGGCAATGAATGAGGTAATTCATCCACTACTATGTCGACGAACACTTCCAACAATTCCTGAACTTCTCCTGGCAAATCATCTACTCTTGTGCTAGTCAGAACAATCCTCGGCTTTCTGACTACAATGAACTATGGATCCTCCTTCTTCTTAACCTCAATAACAAGTTCCTTACCACTTGTGATAAGTATAGTGTTACTCAGTTCCGGCATTGCCTCCTTATCTTTTATCAGAAACAACATGTGTGTCCTCCCATTCTTCTCTAGGGTGTATGTATTCATTCTCCCATCATGAATCACATTTCTACCATATTTCCATGGTTTACCTAGCAATAGATGACAAACATCCATGGGAATAACATCACACAATATCTTATAATTATATCCTCCTATATTAAATTCAACTAAACATTGTTTAGTGACATTTCCCTGATGTCCTTTTTGTAGCCACGAAACTTTATATGGACTTGGATGATCAGTCGTCTCCAGCTCCAGCTTCTCTACCATCTCAGTAGAAACGAGATTATCCATGCTACCGCTGTCCATAATGACCTTGCACACTCTATCCTTGGTCTTGCAAGCATTTCTGAAAAGTCTGGTCCTTTGGACTGAACTTTCCACCTCTTTCTCTGGTGTCAAAAGAACTTTTCGCATCATCAGTGATTGTCCGCCTTCACCGTCTTTCGCCTCTACATATCACCTCTGTGCTTCGGTGATGTGAGCTTCTCCTCCATATTTATTTTTCTCTGGGAACTCTTAAGACTTGTGTCCATTCTTTCCACATGTGAAGCATGTGATTATCCCACCTCTTCCTCTTCCTCTACCTCTGGTACAAGGAAACCTATTATTATCAGCATATCCTCCTCTCTGCTCAATATGTTGTTCTCTTTGCTCATCATATTTCCCTCGCTGTGAGGTTCCACCTCTCTCTATCCATGCCTGAGGTTTCTTTTAGTCGTCCCTGGGCTTCTGGCTTCTTTCCTAGGCAACTGATTTGCCTCTAGGCTGACTTCTGCCTCTGCCCCTCTGACTCTGTCTTCGGCTAAGATTCTCTTCAACTTTCAGAGCCATCTGGTAAGCATCCTCCACAGTCCGGATGGTTACCATGCTCATCTCATCTTGAATGTCGTATCTTAGACCATTCATGTATCTAGAAACTTTCTCATCATCGTTCTCCCGATGACCTGCCCTGATATTCAGTCTGTAGAATTCCTCAGTGTATTCTTTCACTGTCATATGCTTCTGTCTCAGGTTTTGCATTCTCCTGAACAGAGTAATTTGATAATCACTCGGGATGAATTTTTCCTTCATCTTTGCAATCATCCTATCCCAGCTTTTGATCTTTTGCTTGCCCTTGCAGCATCTGTCAACTTGTAGTTCATCCCACCACAATGCTGCATGTCCTTACAATCGTGTGACAACATGCTTGACTTTCTTGTCTTCCTCGACATCTTCATAGTCAAAGTATGTGTCTAGAGCTCTAATCCAATCTAGAAGCTCCTCTACATCCAAGTTTCCCTCGTAAACTGGAATGTCCATATTTTCCCTTGCATCCATCCTGGCAATAGCTTTTATCAAACACTTGTTTGATGCATCTTCAGCTACAACTTCTTCTTCTCGTTCAGCCTCCATCTCACTTTAGGAATCACTCAGATCCCCTGCACTGGCTGTGTGTCTTTGTGTTTTCTCCATGTCTTCAAGTCTAGCTCAAAGATCATGCATTTGCCTTTCCATGACTGGGTCTGTCACCTGCCTACCCCTTCTTCTCACCATTTCTCTATGCTTTGGATCGGGTGATTGTCTATCTCTTCTTGGTGGCATGGTGAATTCTCTTTCTCTGCTACAAAAAGCAAAGAATCTTTCTATGCTCTGATACCACTTGATGTAGGTGCGCTCCACAGGGCACGTCCACTCATAGGATCTCCTCTTTCCTCGGCCTGAAGAACACTAACCGGTCCTTCTATTTCCCTATCGGGAAATCTACACCCACATAA
>CBVK0100670814.1:0-15872 GCA_900067695.1 Picea abies | reverse complement strand
GATTTATAGAAAAATCGATGTCCCTCTTTGGAGGTAGTCCAGGCACCTCCCGAAACACGTCTTTGAATTCTTTGAGCACCCTGTGGTCTTCTAGATTAGAGACCACATCTTGGAATACTTCTTCCACCCGGGCTGCAAATAATTGACAGCCTTTTCGGTAACATTTCTTCAGCTGCATAGCTGAGATTTATCTAACAGTCACAGCTCTGGGAATTCCTTGGACTGTTACCTGAATTCCTTCTTCGTTCAAGCATGTGAACCTCTTATTCCGGCAATCCAAAAGGGCATGGTTCTGGTCCAACCAGTCCATCCCAATTAAGCAATCATATGAGCCTAAAGGCAGAATGTTCAAGTCAACCTTAGTGCTCATTCCTTTCATGTCCACTGAACAGGACTTAACCAATTCAGTGACCTTCTGCTTGGTTCCTGTGGCTAACTACACTAACCAAGACTTCTCATGTTTTCTCTTCGTTAGATGCAAATTTTCCACCACCCTAGGGTCTACATAACTATGACTAGCTCCTGAATCAATCAAAATAACAAGTGGTCGATTGTTGATCATACCTTCCACTTCAATCATGTGTGATTGAAATTCTGCTTGCTTGTTGTCCAGGGCTGCGCAGATCCTTGGCATTCTGCTGCCCATATCCTCCACTGTTTCAGCTTGCCGAACAGCATGGAAAGTTCTTGCCTTGTCCTTTCGGTGGGGGCAATCTCTGTACCTATGATCCCCTTTACAGCCCCAACACTCCATGGTTGGAGGCCTTGACATTTGTTCGCTTCCCTCAACTTTTCTGGGCTCTTTAAAAGTTGACTGTCCCCAAGGACTGTTTCTGAAAAAGGAAGGCTTGCTTCCCTTCTGCCTTTGTTCTTTCTTAAACCTCTTCTGGTTATCCCAAGCCTTCTGCAATATAGGCTTTTCCTTTTGTTGTTCATATAGACATTTCGCCCTTCTTATGGTTTCTTCCATGGTCTTAGGATCATCATATTGAATCTTGTCACCAATGGAAGGTGGCAGTCCACTCAGATACCTCTGAATTTTGACAGCCTCATCTTTGATGAATGGAACATACCTCAGTAGTTCTAAAAAACTTCATTCATACTCATCAATGGTCATACTTCCCAACTTGAGTTCGAAGAACTCCTTCATATTTCTATCATAGTATCTTTTAGTCAGGGATTTCTTCTCGAAATATCTCTTAAATTCCTTCCAAGTGACCTCTTTCTCTCTAATGTGTTGCACCTGCACAAACTGATCCCACCACATGGATGCTTTTCCTTTCAGTTGGTACATTGAAATTCTTCCTTTTGCATGGGCAGAATAATTCTGCAGTTGGAAGTATTTCTTCATGCCAAGCAACCATGTCTCGGCATCTTCCTCCTTCTTATGTTCTCCATCAAATGTTGGATTTTTAATTTTATTCATCTCTCCTTTCAATTTCTCCCTTCCAGATTTTTGATGTTTTCTGGTAGGGGATGGCTTTGAACTACTGTGTGTCTTATTGTCAGAATGTCTCTAGGACTGACTAATATGTTGGCTACCACTCCTCAACCTTCTTCTTCTTTCATGGGTTCTGCGACTCCCCATCATACTTGAGTCTCTTCCTTTCTCGAGTTTCTTCTCTATTCTTTCCAGACTCTTCAAAAATTTTAAATTTAATGCACCTTGCCGGTCCCTGACCTTCATGAGCTTTCGGCTATCATCTTGGCGAGCCTTGGCCTCTCTTTGCAATCCTTCAAGGATTTTCATTATGTGTTCTTCCTTATCCTTTTATTTTCCATGCCAATTGGAGTTTGATCCTTCGACTCCCAGGTTAACATCCTTTCCTTCCTGTTCGTCTTCCATTTCAGGGTTAATCTGCACTTTTCCCCACTCCATACTCGGTTTGGTTAACTGGAGTACTGACCTCCGTTGAACTCTCCACACACACTATGCAATTAAATTCAAAGTTTGTCAGGCCATCAAAACTTCACGAACAATATTCAGCATTTATAACTAATACCAACAAGAACAAAAGAAATTTTTATTCCAAATGAGTTTTCTGAGCTTCTCGTTCGGCTCTGCAATTTTCGTGTTTTTGGAGCTTTCATTTTTGACACTTTAGGTTTCGGGGTTTCGGAGTCTCGGTACCAGAGAACTCCCATTTAAATCTCCTTCCCTACCCCCGACTTCCAAAATTCCGATTTACCCCATTCTATGGGGCTACCGCACAACTGTCACCCTCAACCATAGTGGTACGTGGTACTCTTCATGTGTCTACGTGGCTCATCTCTCGATTGAAGCTTCGGGTGTCGAGGTTTCGTGATCCCCGACGACATGAGTTCCTATCCTCACGAACTCCCGATTCTCGATTTGCCAATGCGCCTTTGCCTTAGCCCCCCGGCTATGCCGAGTTCCATGTGACCGCCCCTCATAAGACCATAGTACTTTACTCTTATTGGGGTTTTGGACTCCCCAATGTCCAAATGCACATGTCCTCAGGATTCGCGATTCTCCGAATCCTGATGCTTCCTTCACACGTTAGCCCTCCTGGCTTAGCTCCTAGTCCACGTGACCTCTTCCTCGTGACCGTAGTCCAACCTCTCGTCGAGGTTTCGGGGTTCGGAGTTTCACAATGCATGGAATTCTTGTCCCCGCGATTCTCGATTCTTCGAATCCCGACTGGCTAACAGTTGGCTCCCACTTATCGAGGTTCGCGGTTCGCGACTCCAAAATGCATAAACAATTTGTCACCGAAATCCCCGATATGAAATTCCACGCGTAATCCAACGGTCAAATCTTTCTCACATCGTACGATCTTTACAGGTCCTGAGACTTCCCGAAGGAATCTCGTCCATTCACCGGAACCTAGTCACACGCTAATGTCTTGACAGTATGGTTGGGATTTATTATGACGAAAGTCCGAGTTCTTGTCATCGGAACTTCTGAATCCCTGATTCTTGAAACGGGTAGTATCGCAACATGTGGCCATCTCAAATCAGACGGTCCACGACTGTTTCAGGGTTTCCATCATGGAAAGTCTTGATCCCTTGTTACCAAGACTCCTGATATCGTGATTCCCGATTTCCCGAAATGGAAAATCTCATGACACGTGTCCTCCGTCTTTCAGACGGTCTAGATCTATTTTGGGCTTTCTCCTTTAATCACTGAGGTTTTAACCTTCAGACACCTCCCGACCGATCCTACGAAAGATGGGTTTTCCGGCCGAGATCTGACGGCTCGAACGGTTCTTAACCAACTCAGAATTTTGCAAATCGTGATTTCCACATTTCCTATGTACTTCAAAAGGAATTTTAATTCCTACATACATTTTTCCAGATCCGACGGTCATGAGGGATCGCCTTCCCTCCCGAACAGATCCTAAGTTTCTAACACCGTTGGTGTAAAGACCTGTCTCCCTATGGCCATAGACCACATCAGCCTGCAGTTTCATAGCACCGCTATACTTCCTGAGTTCTTAATAAAAACTCGTCAAGTGTCTCTTTGACGCTTCGGAGAAAACCAGGGTCCAAAATTGGTCCTCTCGACTCAATTTCCCCTCGCATTCTCAGACCAAAGACCGCTCCACTGGCCCATCTAGGCTCAGTTTTGAAACCTTGGCTCTGATAACAAATTGTAGTGTCGCTTTTCACTACCGAGGCTTTCAAACCTCTCGCTAACCAATCTGTACATGGACTTTTACATAAAACATACATAATTGTATAATCACATGCGTAACAACAAAGAGATACATTTTAATTCTCAGAATAAACATATAGTTATTGTTATAATTAGACAATCCATAGCTTTCAACAGTAATTCATTTACACATCGGAAAACATGATAACAGATCCAGTACAATCATGATAAAATGTGGTAAAAATATAATTAAACACTTATCTTGTGACAGTGGAGAAATCCACCTGCCAAATGCAGGCCTTCCACGAACCTCCCAGTTGCAGACCGCACTGCTCCTCAACTCAACAGTGGGTCACCCCCAAGCTAGGACTGAACTCCACCCCAATGCAAGGAATCCAGACTCAAGCTAAGGTTACAGGGAATTCAGTCACACACAACCACCAGGAAGAGTGCTCTCCCAGGAATATCCCACGCTCATTGCCCACAGACCCTCATTCCCCACATGCCTGTCAAAATTTTCAAAAAGGTGCGGGTACTCTGCTCGTATAACATCTGCATGCTCCCATGTCGCGTCCTCAGGACTGTACCACGTCCACTAGACCTTTACAAGCTCTATAGCTCGATTCCATAGCTATTTGCTTTTCCTTTCCAATATGCGTACAGGATGTACTTGCAGGACACCTTCTAGTTCCAACTGAATCACAGTCCAATCGATAACATGATTAGCATCAGGTGCATATTTCTTAAGCAGTGAAACATGAAACACATTATATATAGTCATAGATGCAGGTAATGCAAGAATTTATGCAACTGGCCCAATCCTTTCTAGGATCTCGAATGGCCCACAAAATCTTGCTGCCAACTTGGCGCAACTTCCCAAACTCCTGTTAGTTTTCACTTTCAGGAAAACATGGTCACCCACTTTGAATTATGTATGGGTTCTGTTACTATTAGCGTAAATTTTCTGCCGGTCCTGGGCAGCTTTCAGATTCTGTTTGATTTTTATCATTTGATATTCCATCTCTTTGAGTAGTTCAGGTTCAACTACTACCCTGTCAGTTGGATTATCCCAGCTCACTGGAGTGTTGCACTTTCTTCCATAAAGTGTTTCGAACGAGCTCATCTTCAGAGATGTATGATACCCATTATTGTAGGTGAATTCTACCAAATGCAGGTAGTCTTCCCACCTTGATGGTTTATCCATCACATACATCCTCAGCATGTCTTATATTCATCTATTTACTCTCTCTGTCTGTCCATCAGACTCGGGATGATATGCTGTACTAAAGTTCAGATTCATTCCGAATCCTTTGAACAGTCCTTTCCGAAAATTCGAAGTGAATTTCGGATCTCTATCAGACACGATTGTCTTAGGAATTCCATGCAAGTGTGGAACTTCTTTTAAAAAGGTATCAACAACATCTGCTGCTCTATGGGTGGTTTTCAGTGGAATAAAATGGGCAGCTTTAGTAATCTTGTCCACCATCACCATGATTGAATCATGTTGCTTGCTTGTTTTGGGCAATCCTGTGATAAAATCCATTGTTACCACATCCCATTTCCATTCAGGAATAGGTAAAGGTTGCAACAACCCTGCTGGGTGCCTATGCTCCGACTTAACCTTCTGGCACTCCATACATCTGGCGATGTATTAAGCAATTTCTTTCTTCAGAACCGTCCAAAAGTAATGGCTTTTTACCGCTGCCACAGTCTTCTGATATCCAGGATGTCCAACATAAGTCACGTTATGCATCTCTTTTAGAATTTCTAGCTTCAATTCTCGGACATTGGGTACATATACTCTATTCTTATGCAGAAGTAAACCATCAGTTCCCAAGGTGTAACTTTCCTTGGTTTGTGGTTTCTCATGCTGTTGTAGCTTTGCTACAAGTCTTTTGTACTGCAAATCAGCATTTGCATATTCAAGAGTTCTGTCTTTAATCTTAGTTCTGTAAATGCTAATGGTTGTAGCATGTAATTCATGCACTTTTCTGTTGAGTGCATCAGCCACCTTATTTTCTTTCCCTTTGATATGCTTCATATCAAAGTCAGATTCGCACAGAAACTCCAACCATCTGATTTTCCTGGCATTTAAGGTCGGTTGATCGAATAGATACTTCAGACCGTTATGGTCTGTTCTCAACTCGAATCTCTTGCCCATGAGGTAATGTCTCCATTTCCTCAAGGCGTGGACGATTGCTTCCAGCTCTAAATCATGAGTGGCATAATTCTTCTCATGTTCCTTCAACTTTCGGGATTCATAGTAGACTACAAATCCTTCTTGGCTGAGAACTCCTCCCAACCCTTCCTTACATGCATATGTGCACACTACGTAATCCTTGTTTGGATCTACAATCCTCAAGATTGGAGCACTAGTGAGCAGTTGCTTCAGTCGCTGGAAGCTGCTCTCACATTCATCAGTCCACTAAAACTTCTTCTCCTTCCTTTGCAAGGAAGTGATAGCATGCGCTATTCTTGAGAATGCGGCTATGAACCTCCTATAATAGACTGCCAGACCCATAAAGGATCTAACTTCTGCAACATTCCTTGGTGCTGGCCATTCTCGAATGGCCTGTACCTTTTCAAGATCCACAGCGATCCCTTCTTCAGATATTATATGTCCCAAGTAATCGATTTGCCTTTGATAAAATGAGCACTTGCTCAGTTTTGCGTACAACTGGTGTTCTCTCAACACCTGCAACACCATTCTCAGGTGTTGTTCGTGTTCTTCGTCTATTTTGGAATACACCAAGATATCATCCAAGAAGACTATGACAAACTTGTCCAGATAATTTCTGAACACTCCATTCATTAAGCACATAAAGACAGCAGGTGCGTTGGACAATCCAAACGACACCACTGTAAACTCATAATGACCGTACCTTGTTCTGAAGGCGGTCATGCTGATGTCTTCATCTTTTATCCTCACTTGATGATATCCAAATCGAAGATCTATTTTTGAAAATACTTTCGCATCCTTCAACTGATCAAAAAGTTCATCAATCCTTGGCAGAGGATATTTGTTCTTGACAGTGTCTTTATTCAACTGTCGAAATTCAATGCATAGCCTCAACGTCCCATCTTTCTTCTTCACGAATAGGACTGGGGCTCCCCATGGTGACACATTGGGATGAATGTACCCTTTCTTTAGTAGCTCTTCAAGCTGCAATTGCAACTCTTTCAGCTCTGGTGTACTCATTCTATAAGGAGCTTTCAAAACTAGAGCTGTTCTAGGCATCAAATTTATAGAAAAATCGATGTCCCTCTTCGGAGGTAGTCCAGGCACGTCCTGAAATACATCCTTGAACTCCTTGAGCACCCTATGGTCTTCCAAATTCGATACTACATCTTGGGATGCTTCTTCCACCTGAGCTGCAAATAATTGATAGCCTTTCCGGTAACATTTCTTCAGCTGCATGGCTGAGATTTCCCTCACAGCCACGACTCTGGGAATTCCTTGGACTGTTACCTAATTTCCCTCTTCCTTTAGGCATGTGAACCTCTTGTTACGACAATCCAGAAGGGAATGGTGCTGGTCCAACCAGTCCATCCCAATTAAGCAATCATATGAGCCTAAAGGCAGAATGTTCAATCCATCCTTAGTGCTCATTCCTTTCATGTCCACTGAACAGGACTTAACTAATTCATTGACCTTCCTGTTGGTCCCTATGTCTAACTGCACTAACCAAGACTTCTCATGTTTGCTCTTCGTTAGATGCAAACTTTCCACCACTCTAGGATCTACATAACTATGGCTAGCCCCTGAATCAATCAAAATAACAAGTGGTCGGTTGTTGATCATACCTTCCACTTCAATCATGTGCGATTGAAATTCCGCTTGCTTATTGTCCAGGGCTGCGTAGATCCTCAGCATTTTTCTGCCCATATCCTCCACTGTTTCAGCTTGCTGAACATTATGGACAGTTCTTGCTTTGTCTTTTCTGTGGGGGCAGTCTTTGTACCTATGATTCCCTTTACAGCCCCAACACTCCATGGGTGGAGGCCTTGGCCTCTATTCGCTCCCTTCAACTTTCCTGGGCTCTTTAAAAGATGACTGTTCCCAAGGACTATTTCTGAAAAAGGAAGGCTTGCTTCCCTTCTGCCTTTGTTCTTTCTTAAACCTCTTTTGGTCATCCCAAGCCTTCTGAAAAGTAGGTTTTTCTCTTTGTTGTTTGTATAAGCATTTCTCCCTTCTTATGGTTTCTTCTATGGTCTTAGGATCATCATATTGAATCTTTTCACCAATGGAAGGTGGCAGTCCACTCAAATACCTCTGAATTTTGACAGCCTCGTCTTTGATGAATGGAACATACCTCAGTAGTTATAGAAAACTTCGTTCATATTCATCAATGTTCATACTGCCCAACTTGAGTTCGAAGAACTCCTTCGTCTTTCTGTCATAGTATCTTTTAGTCAGGTATTTCTTCTCGAAATATCTCTTAAATTCCTTCCATGTGACCTCTTTCTCTCTGATGTGCTGCACCTGCACAAACTGATCCCGCCACATGGATGCTTTTCCTTTCAGTTGGTATATTGCAATTCTTCCTTCTGCATGGGCAGAATAATTCTGCAGTTGGAAGTATTTCTTCATGCCAAGCAACCATGTCTCGGCATCTTCCTCCTTCTTATGTTCTCCATCGAATGTTGGAGTTTTAATTTTATTCATCTCTCCTTTCAATTCCTCCCTTCCATATTTTTTATGTTTTCTGGTAGGGGATGGGCTTGAACTACTGTGTGTCTTACTGTCAGAATGTCTCTGGGAGCGACTAATATGTCGTCTACCGCTCCTGGACCTTCCTCTTCTTTCATGGGTTCTGCGACTCCCCGTCATACTTGAGTCTCTTCCTTTCTCGAGTTTCTTCTCTATTCTTTCCAGACTCTTCAAAAATTTTAAATTTAATGTACCCTGTCGGTCCCTGACCTTCATGAGCTTTCAGCTATCATCTCGGCGAGCCTTGGCCTCTCTTTGCAATCCTTCAAGGATTTTCATTATGTGTTCTTCCTTATCCTTTTCTTTTCTATGCCCATTAGAGTTCGATCCTTCGACTCCCAGGTTAACATCCTTTCCTTCCTGTTCGTCTTCCATTTTAGGGTTAATCTACACTTTTCCCCACTCCATACTCGACGTTGGTTAACTGGTGTACTGACCTCCATTGAACTCTCCACAGACACTGTGCAATCAAATTCGAAGTTTGTCAGGCCATCAAAACTTCATGAGCAATCTTCAGCATTTATAACTAATACCAATAAGAATAAAAGAAATTTTGATTCCAAATGAGTTTTCTAAGCTTCTCGTTTGGCTCTGCAATTTTCATTTTTTTGGAGCTTTCATTTTCGACACTTCGGGTTTCGGGGTTTTGGAGTCTCGGTACCGGAGAACTCCCGTTTAACTCTCCTTCCCTACCCACGACTTCCAAAATTCTGATTTACCCCATTCTACGGGTCTACCGCACAGTTGTCGCCCTCGACCGTAGTGGTACGTGGTACTCTTCATGTGTCTACGTGGCTCATCTCCCGATTGAAGCTTCAGGTGTCAGGATTTCGTGATCCTCGACAACATGAGTTCCTGTCCTCACGAACTCCCGATTCCCGATTTGCCGATGCTCCTTTGCCTTAGCCCCCTGGCTATGCCGAGGTCCATGTGACCACCTCTCATAAGACCACAGTCCTTTACTCTTATCAGGGTTTCGGACTTTCCAATGTCCAAATGCACATGTCCTCAAGATTCACGATTCTCTGAATCCCGACGCTTCCTTCACACGTTAGCCCTCCTGGCTTAGCTCCTGGTCCACGTGACCTCTTCCGCGTGACCGTAGTCCAACCTCTCGTCGGGGTTTCGGGGTTCGGAGTTTCACAATGCATGGACTTCTTGTCCCCGCAATTCTCGATTCTCTGAATACCGACTGGCTGACAGCTGGCTCCCACTTATCGAGGTTCGCGGTTCACGACTCCAAAATGCATAAACACTTTGTCACTGGAATCCCCAATATGAATTTCCACGCGTAATCCAATGGTCAGATCTTTCTCACATTGTACGGTCTTTACAGATCCTGAGATTTCCCAAAGGAATCTCATCCATTCACCGGAACCTAGTCACATGCTAATGTCTCGACAGTATGGTCGGGATTTATCATGACGAAAGTCCGATTTCTTGTCATCAGAACTTTCGAATCCTCGATTCTCGAAATGGGTAGTCTCGCAACACGTGGCCATCTCAAATCAGACGGTCTATGACTGTTTCGCGGTTTCCATCATGGAAAGTCCCGATCCCTTGTTACCAGGACTCCCGATATCGTGATTCCCGATTTCCCGAAATGGAAAATCTCATGACACGTGTCCTCCGTCTTTCAGAAGATATAGATCTATTTTGGTCTTTTTCCTTTAATCACTAAGGTTTTAACCTTCAGACACCTCCTGACAGATCCTATGGCTGACGGGTTTTCCGGTTGAGATCTGACGGCTCGGACAGTTCCTAACCAACTTGAAATTTCGCATATCGCGATTTCCACATTTCCTATGTACTTCAAAAGGAATTTTAATTCCTACATACATTTTTCAAGATCCGAAAGTCACAAGGGCTCACCTTCCCTTTCGAACAGATCCTAAGGTTCTAACACCATTGGTGTAGAGACCTGTCTCCCCGTGGCCATAGACCACATCAGCCTGCAGTTTCATAGAACCGCTATACTTCCTGAGTTCTTAATAAAAACTCGTCAAGTGTCTCTTTGACGCTTCAGAGCAAACTAGGGTTCGAAATTGGTCCTCTCGACTCAATTTCCCCTCTCATTCTTAGTCCAAAGACCGCTCCACTGGCCCATCTAGGCTCAGTGTCGAAACCTTGGCTCTGATACCAAATTGTAGTGTCACTTTTCACTACTGAGGCTTTCAAACCTCTCGCTAACCAATCTGTACATGGACTTTTACATAAAACATACAAAATTGTATAATCACATGCGTAACAACAAAGAGATACATTTTAATTCTAAGAATAAACATATATTTACTGTTATAATTAGACAATCCATAGCTTTCAACAGTAATTCATTTACACAGTGGAAAACATGATAACAGATCCAGTACAGTCATGATAAAATGTGGTAAAAATATAATTAAACACTTATCTTGTGACAGTGGAGAAATCCACTAACCAAATGCAGGCCTTCCATGAACCTCCCAGTCGTAGACCGCACTGCTCCTCAACTCAACAGTGGGTCACCCCCGAGCTAGGACTGAGCTCCACCCCAGGGCAAGGAATCCAAACTCAGGCTGAGGTTACAGGGAATTCAGTCACACAACCACCAGGAAGAATGCTCTCCCAGGAATCTCCCACACTCACTGCCCATAGACCCTCATTCCCCACATGCCTGTTCCACCCCAGGAGAGTGAACCTTCTCTGTTCCCTGGACAGTCCTTCGGTTGCCAGTCTCCCTTACCTTGGGTTACAAGAACAGATCGAACCGGAAGTCTCTGGGTTCTGTGGCAGCTACAGGGTTCCTTCCAAGAGCTCTCTCTTCCTCTGCGCACTCTCTCACCTGGAGGGAGTCGCTCACAGGCCAACAAGCCTCACGTAGTCCAGAACTGCGTGCCACAACAAACACAGGGAAAATGGACACAAGCTTCCCAAGAACCACTTCAACAGTCACAGGATGTTCTCACGGTCAAGATTTTAGAATAGGTCTCCACGCACAAGCTCGCTCAACTTTTCCTGGGCAAACAGAGACTCTTCCCCGAAATTGGCATGGACATTTTGTTCAGAGAACACACACACTAGTTTTCTCTCACAGACAGACTCCACAACTCTGAACAAGGGTAAAAACGCATTCTTCAGCACCCAACACAGGCTTCCTCTATGTAACAGATATACACGAGGTCTCTTGCAGACTGGCTCATACGGATCCTGCTCAGGGCAGTCTGATCGAATGTAATGCGAGAGATTTCCCCCTCCCACGACTGTTCCTTTCTGTTTTATTTGCATGCGTCAGGGTGGACATTTGTCACCCTGGGAACTGCATGCATTCCATCTGCATGCCTCCCTGTACACGCCTTTCCTTGTTGCTAGGAACTTAGGATAAAATAATATGCACATGGATTTTTAGGAAATAATATTATAATATTATTCCAGGCCTAAGCCCCTAGGCTCAACACTGAGCCCCTTTCCCACCTTCCAGCCCCTAGTTCCTTGCCCACTCTGTGGATGCTCAGTCCCCCTTCACTCAATCATCGTGGTCGGTCTGCACCTGGCGGTGTTTATATTTTATTGATTATTCTGCATACATACAAGTACAATAGCAGGCTCCTGGCCCTCAAACACTTAGGCTTCCTGGCCTAACAAGCACATAAGCCTTCTATCTTATACAAAACTTGGCTCACCATCCTATAGAGCACATTTACAATTCATTGCATATATCATGATCTGTAACGAGGCTCGGCCTTGGGGACACTACAATCCCCCTCCCCTTATTTTTGCACTGTCCTCAGTGCAACTTTACATCGCATCTGCAAGTTCTTCAAAATTTTCAAAAAGGTGTGGGTACTCTGCCCGCATAACATCTGCATGCTCCTATGTCGCGTCCTCAAGACTGTACCAGGTCCACTGGACCTTTACAAGCTCTATAGCTCGATTCCGGAGTTGTTTGCTTTTCCTATCCAATATGCGTACAGGATGTACTTGCCGGACACCTTCTGGTTCCACCTGAATCACAGTCCAATCGATAACATGATTAGCATTAGGTACATATTTCTTAAGCAGTGAAACATGAAACACATTATGTACAGTCATAGTTGCAGGTAATGCAAACATGTATGCAACTGGCCCAATCCTTTCCAGGATCTCGAATGGCCCACAAAATCTTGCTGACAACTTGCCGCAACTTCCCAATTTCAGGGAACTCCTGTTAATTTTCACTTTTAGGAAAACATGGTCACCCACTTTGAATTCTCTATGGGTTCTGTTACTATCAGCATAACTTTTTTGCCTGTCCTGGGCAGCTTTCAAATTCTATTTGATTTTTGTCATTTGATCTTCCATCTCTTTGAGTAGTTTAGGTCCAACTACTACCCTGTCAGTAGGATTATCCCAGCTCACTGGAGTGTTGCACTTTCTTCCATAAATTGCTTCGAACGGGCTCATCTTCAGAGATGTATGATACCCATTATTGTAGGTGAATTCTACCAAATGCAGGTAGTCTTCCCACTTTGATGGTTTATCCATCACATACATCCTCAGCATGTCTTCTATTACTCTATTTACTCTCTCTGTCTATCTATCAGACTCAGGATGATACGCTGTACTAAAGTTCAGATTCATTCTGAATCCTTTGAACAGTCCTTTCCAGAAATTAGAAGTGAATTTCAGGTCTCTATTAGACACGATTGTCTTAGGAATTCCATGTAAGCGTGCAACTTCTTTTAAAAAGATATCAGAAACATCTGATGCTCTATGGGTGGTTTTTAGTGGAATAAAATGGGCAGCTTTAGTAAGCTTGTCCACCACCACCATGATTGAATCATGCTACTTGCTTGTTTTGGGCAATCCTGTGATAAAATCCATTGTTACCACATCCCATTTCCAATCATGAATAGGTAAAGGTTACAACAACCCTGCTGGGTACCTATGCTCTGACTTAACCTTCTGGCACTCCATACATCTGGCGATGTATTCAACAATTTCTTTCTTCAGACTCGGCCAAAAATAATGGCTTTTGACTACTGCCACAGTCTTCTGGTATCCAGGATATCCAGCATAAGTCACGTTATGCATCTCTTTTAGAATTGTCAGCTTCAATTCTCGGGCATTGGGTACATATACTCTGTTCTTATGCAGAAGTAAACCATCAGTTCCCATGGTGTAACTTTCCTTGGTTTGTGGTTTCTCATGTTTTTGTAGCTTTGCTACAAGACTTTTGTACTGCAAATCAATATTTGCATCTTCAAGAATTTTGTCTTTAATCTCAATTATGTACATGCTAATGGCTATAGCATGTAATTCGCACACTTTTCTGTTGAGTGCATCAACCACCTTATTTTATTTCCCTTTGATATGCTTGATATCAAATTCATATTCGCACAGAAACTCCAGCCATCTGATTTTCCTGGAATTTAAGGTCGAATGATCGAATAGACACTTCAGACCGTTATGGTCTGTTCTCAACTCGAATCTCTTGCCCATGAGGTAATGTCTTCATTTCCTCAAGGCGTGGACGATTGCTGCCAGCTCTAAATAGTGAGTGGCATAATTCTTCTCATGTTCCTTCAATTTTCGGGATTCATAGCAGACTACAAATCCTTCTTGGCTGAGAACTCCTCCCAGCCCTTCCTTACAAGCATCTGTGCACACTACGTAATCCTTGTTTGGATCTGCAATCCTCAGGATTGGAGCACTAATGAGTGGTTGCTTCAGTCGATGGAAGCTGCTCTCACATTCATCAGTCCACTGAAACTTCTTCTCCTTCCTTTGCAAGGAAGTGATAGCATGCGCTATCCTTGAGAATCCGGCTATGAACCTCCTATAATAGCCTGCCAGACCCATAAAGGATCTAACTTCTACAACATTCCTTGGAGTTGGCCATTCTCGAATGGCTTGTACCTTTTCAGGATCCACATCGATCCCTTCTTCAGATATTATATGTCCCAAGTAATGGATCTGCCTTTGATAAAATGAGCACTTGCTCAGTTTTGCGTACAACTGGTGTTCTCTCAACACCTGCAACACCATTCTCAGGTGTTGTTCATGTTCCTCCTCTGTTTTGGAATACACCAAGATATCGTCCAAGACGACTATGACAAACTTGTCCAGATAATTTCTGAACACTCCATTCATTAAGCACATAAAGATAGCAGGCGCGTTGGACAATCCAAACGGCACCACTGTAAACTCATAATGACCGTACCTTGTTCTGAAGGCAGTCTTGCTGATGTGTTCATCTTTTATCCTCACTTTATGATATTCAGATCGAAGATCTATTTTCAAAAATACTTTCGCATCCTTCAACTGATCAAAAAGATCAACAATCCTTGGCAGAGGATATTTGTTCTTGACAGTGTCTTTAGTAAACTACCAAAAGTCAATGCACAACCTCAACGTCCCATCTTTCTTCTTCATTAATAGGACTGGGGCTCCCCATGGTGACATGTTGGGATGAATGTACCCTTTCTTTAGTATCTCTTCGAAATGCAATTGCAACTCTTTCAGTTCTAGTGTACTCATTCTATAAGGAGATTTCGAAACTGGAGTTGTTCCAGGCATCAGATTTATAGAAAAATCGATGTCCCTTTTCAGAGGTAGTCCAGGCACATCCTGAAATACATCCTTGAACTCCTTGAGCACCCTATGGTCTTCCAAATTCGATACTACATCCTGGGATGCTTCTTCCACTCGAGCTGCAAATAATTGGCAGCCTTTCCGGTAACATTTCTTCAGCTGCATGGCTGAGATTTCCCTCACAGCCAAGGCTCTGGGAATTTCTTGGACTGTTACCTGATTTCCCTCTTCATTTAGGCATGTGAAACTCTTGTTACGACAATCCATAAGGGCATGGTGCTGGTTCAACCAGTCCATCCCAATTAAGCAATCATATGAGCCTAAAGGCAGAATGTTCAATTCAGCCTTAGTGCTCATTCCTTTCATGTCCACCGAACAGGACTTAACCAATTTAGTGACCTTCCTCTTGGTCCCTTTGGATAACTGCACTAACCAAGACTTCCCATGTTTTCTCTTCGTTAGATGCAAACTTTCCACCACTCTAGGATCTACATAACTATGGCTAGCCCCTGAATCAATCAAAATAACAAGTGGTTGGTTGTTGATCATACCTTCCACTTCAATCATGTGTGATTGAAATTCCACTTTCTTATTGTCCAGGGCTGCGTAGATCCTCGGCATTCTGCTGCCCATATCCTCCACTGTTTCAGCTTGCTGAACAGTATGGACAGTTATTGCTTTGTATTTTCTGTGGGGGCAGTCTCTGTACCTATGATTCCCTTTACAGCCCCAACACTCCATGGGTGGGGGCCTTGGCCTCTGTTCGCTCCCTCCAACTTTCCTGGGCTCTTTAAAAGATGACTGTTCCCAAGGACTGTTTCTGAAAAAGGAAGGCTTGCTTCCCTTCTGCCTATGTTCTTTCTTAAACCTCTTCTGGTCATCCCAAGCCTTCCGAAAGGTAGGTTTTTCTCTTTATTGTTCGTATAGGCATTTCTCCCTTCTTATGGTTTCTTCCATGGTCTTAGGATCATCATATTGAATCTTGTCACCAAT
>CBVK0100670813.1:0-15873 GCA_900067695.1 Picea abies | reverse complement strand
TATTACACTAAGAGGTTTCTCCAAGTAATATGCCCATTATGACCTTCTTAGTGAAATTAATTAAGATATGACCCATAATAACTCAAAATTACAGAAATTGTTGGAATGCAATGAAACCAAAACCAAGCTGTGCAGAATGGATCCTGATGATGAACGATGCAAGTCGGGCCCAATAAAACCCCTCAACATCTCTCGAACTCTTTTTCACCCCTATCTAGCTACTTTGGTAGGCATAACACTCTGTAAAGTTATAATGTCCCAAAATGGGGACATTACATATGTATCCACAGACCCAGGAGGAGAGACACAATGTGTAGACAATTGACCTTACACATATGTATCAATATGAGGAGAGTGAGTCACTTCTTTTGGAGACACCATTGTTTGATCAGGTTTTGGAGGCTGACAGTTTGATGGGACACTTACTTCGAGGAAAAGTCGACAATGATGAGGATGCACTACTGATTGGTCGGGGTGACCAGAGCACATGTTTGGACACATCTGTATGGGAGCTAGGCGCAGATGATAGTATCAAGGTGAGTGCATAGAAGGATACATCTGTTCATATAGGTTACAATATGATTCAGAGGGAGCTAGTAGTTGGTGATGGTGTGCAATGGCATACAACATGACCCAATAGCACAGTGGACAGGGGGCATTTTAGTGCCTTATATTTTGCAGAGAGTGTTGTTGGGGATTCTAGGGTTGACACTATCAGTGAGGGGTGTGAAGTAGCACCTCAACATGACTGTGATTAGGAGTCCCAATACTTGGAAGGATAGTTGAGAGTCAGTGAGGACATGATCATGGAAACCACTAGGCGCATTGATGACACACATGCATTGGTGGAAGATTATTGTTGGAGGGCATCGATGGCACATGATAGTTCAGATGGAGGATTTTCCGTGGATGAATTTTGATACTCTCGGGGAGAGGATGAATATGATGAGGGCTGACTACCGACAGTTATTGATGGAAAAAGACTATCTATTGGGGGTTGGCGAGATATATCACAAGGCCCTGAGGGAGCAAGAGTTGGAGGTGAAAAGACTCACTCGTGAGTTGGAGAGCATATAAGGATTCTTGAAAGGCACATAGGTAGCCCTTCAATAATTAGAGCCCTGATTAGAGGAGATCCTTGAGGAGATCAGACATCCACTACATCTATCTTAGCAGAGAGTCATATATTCCCTTCAGCCACATTGCTAGAGGATGTAGGTGGTTTAGCAGAGGATCACCAGTGGATGGAGGAGCATGAGGAGTATCCAAGATAACTGATGAGTAGGGAGAGATATGATCGGAAGACACGGGAGGATTTCCATGTGTCACAGGAGCTTCGCTCCATGAGGATCTTTGAGACGGTTGAGTACTCACATACGCATGGGGACTCCAGAGCCAGGGGCAATTATGAGGACACTTCCATTTGTGTCTCGGGATTGGATGACCTTCATGTAGAGGTTGACCCATTAGTACACCTAGGATCCATGATGTTGCAGGAGTATGCAAGAGATTACATGAGTATGTAGGAGCATACAGTGGTGAGTGATAGTTTAGAGAGACATTCATAGGTGTATAGTGGGATTCAGAGGGACGTATTGGATTGCAGGGAGGAGACAGACTTAGGGGAGCATGGAGATGCCTATCCTTTGCAGAAACACATAGTTATGAGAGATCACCTTCACAGTATTAGCAGTTGCATGAGAGATGAGGGATGAAGAGTGGTTGACCAACAGTTGGAGGAGTTACCCTCGGTTGTACCTGATGATTGGGGTTCAGTGATGACTACATGTGAGTACTTACCATGGGTACAACTGGACGAGATTTTGGTTGAATCCTTAGGATTGACCAAAGCATATGATACTTTCTAGTCCTACAGTCAGCTACAGATGTTTCTGCTATCCTTTCCCTACACTTTCATCATTGACAACAACATGGGGGAAGATAGACAATGGTAGAGGACATGGAGAGTTGTTAGGTCGAGACCACCTGACAGGAGTGCTTTTACGACATACAGTAGGATAGGGGTGAATCATCATAGGAAGACAATTGATACTTTTTGTGTGATGGTGAGCATCTTAGGCCATGGGATAGCAGACATCTCATAGGGCGAAAAAAATACAGATTCTCATGGGGATGAGCATGGAGGGCTTCCGACAGTGATCGGTATGACACATGAGCAATCAATAGGGATTGGAAGTGATAAACTTCCAAGTTTTCCATGGGATCCAGGAGTCCATTTTGTTAGTAGGTTGTTTCACTTTATGATGACCCAGGTTGCGCCAGAGAGATACATAATTCACTTTGGGTTGGTTTTGAGTGGGATTGCAGGGGCTTGTCCTATGGAGCGAGACAATTTCTCCCTTTTGATCCTCACGATCGAGCATGGAGATGATTGGGCAGATACTACTTCCAAAGAGGTTCTTTTACCAATGCATCTTTTGGACAGCGGGTCCAGTTTCAACAGGTATTCTAGCTTGAGGATCCAGGAGTGGGGAATCCAGTATGTATACGGGGAGCAGATAGTCATGATCAAAGTAGTGCAATGCCAACATGGTGATATTTGGCAGAGACTAACATGGGACCCGAGAATTGCAGGGTTGAGCATTCCGTTGACTGTTGGAGGCGAGTGGACCGTTGTAGAGGAAAGTTATTTTGACTTTCCATTGAGCTTCAGTGTTGAGGAGAGCACGTCACTTGAGGGTGTTTCATGGAGGTCTTGCAGTACCTCACTATGGCAACAACATGTGCAGTTGGTGGAGGTCATGTTGGTATTGGTATGGACTTGGAGGATGGACTCATTCCGGGATGAGGCCATGTGTCATGTGCAGAATATTCATGGTGTTGATATGTTTCAGGATTATGCTTCACAGGGTATTGTAGTTCACGTTCTGATATGGGGCCCAAGGGATGGAGTGCATGATAGTTCATCTTTGGATGGATCCTACTATGTGTCCCACGGGTGGACATGGGACCCCGATATTATATTTGGATGGATTTAGTTATTGCTTGAGGACAAGCAATATTCTAGCAGGGAGCACTGCAATGTCCCCACTTTGGGGCATCATTATATTACAGAGTGTTATAATGACCAGAGTAGCCAGATGGAGGTTATAGGGAGTACAAGGACTATTGAGGGGTTTTTTGGGGATTGGCTTGCATTTCTCATCTTATTTCATCATCATGATCCATTCCGCACAACTTGGCTTTGGTTCCGTTGCATTCCGACGATTTCCGTAATTTTGAGTTATATTGGGCTATATGTTAATTAAACTCACTAAGGAGGTCATATTGGGAATAATACTTAGAGGAACCTCTTAGTGTAATATCTCATTGGAATCGGGAGGAATAGCACTACGGGATATGATGATGAGAAGTGACTTTCAGTGGCCAGGGAAGCCACAAGGAGGGATAAACTACTTTTTAGAGGAAAAATGGTTAATTAATTAATTAAAGTGATTTAATTAATTAATTAATAATTAAATAATTAAAGTGATTTAATTAATTAATTAATAATTAAATAAAGTAAAATTCACTTGGAGAGACAAGGTGAGCAGGGAGGATAAAAGAGAGACAAGGGGTCTCTATTCTCTCATTATGTTGTTTATCATTTGATATCTGGTTTCTTGCTAGTGAGCCCATGCACTTGGGGGTTTTGAGGGTTTTGACGTAATAAACCCTAGAGATCAACTCGGTGGTGAAAGATCCCACCTATCTTGATCCAAGCTTGGTCAAGGAGGTGAAATATTCCTCCCTCACCATTCTACATCAAATCTACTCAGCTTTAGAGGTATTCTACACCAGCCACATGTACAGAAAGAGAGAGGGGTGCAACATTGAGGGTTTCTAGCAAGGGGGGCACACTTTTGGAGCTAGTGCAGTTCGATTTGGTCAAGGAGAAGGATTTTTGGAGGTTTTGGATATTGGATCATCTTGGTTGAGGCCATAGCTCCCTTATTGGCTCATCCAGAAGGTGTTTTGGTAGAACATTGATTTATTTTGAGAGTGGGACGATTTCTCCTAAAGGAGGGGCGCAATCTTGGAGTGGATCTACTCATGGGAAGGGCCCAAGTCTCATTCTTCAGCTATGGGACTATTCTATCTTGTTCCCAGACTCCATATCTACTCTTCTAGAGTGTTTTGTTTGCTATTGGTGCCAAGGAGTAAGAGGGCCGAAATATTTCATATAGCTACAGCCAGGGCAAGGGCGTAACTATTCCAAATTGAGGGTTTGGTCCATCAGTGGGTAAAGAACTCAGTTTGTCATTCATCTTCGGCAGCCATGTGGAATTTGGAGGCTTTTATGTTCTCTTCTTGATATTGCTTGAGGGTTATCTTCATTTGGCTACTAGCTCTTAGCTATATTGTACCAGATCTGCAGATCCATTGTATCAAGGTCTTCTTCTATTATGAATAATATCAGATCTAAGGTATTTTTGGGTTATCTTTTGTATTTTTGATCTTGCTTCTTGTTGATTACATTCCATAGCTATATCTCTTTGATTATTGGCTGCAAACACACTTTAAAACCATCACATTAAACCGTAGCGCAACTTTGAGACTTAATTCTGCAAAGTGTTTGACGAAATGTCACAACCAAAAAACAATTAAAAATCAATGAAAAACGAAATGTTCTTGGCATCTTGGCTTGGGAAGATTACACTGGTATCCTATATAATTGTCTACCCAAAGTAATAATAACATCGTGGGGTCTAGACTTTATCAAAATGGATCCAGAAAGGCTCAAAAATCAAAGTTTTTAAATGCTCAAAAAAATGACATGATCGTGCAGTGTGCGTCACAAACTTTCTGACAGCGCAAACGAATTATAAATCCGACATCGTATACAAAAGTTATCGCATTCAAAAGTTTTGTATAGACAAGTAAAAATAATAATCAAACTGGTCAAAAAGTGACGTGGCAGTATTAAACTACATATCGCAGTGGATGATGATTATATAAATGATTGTGTTAATGTGAAATGACAATATTATATTTATTAACAATTTAATATTTTGTGGCATGAAAATGTGTTAACTCAAAGTCTCATGTCACATTATATTAAAGAGTTTTTAAACCATATTATATTATATGGATTAAAAATAAATCAAAACAACTTTATTCTAAGAGATTAATTCCATGAGATAAGCCACCAGATTATATCCTATGGTTTATTTCCCATATATTATGCCATGTTCAAAGCATATGGGATATACCATATTTAAACCTTATCCAAACTATATGCTATATGGTTGGATGCCACAAATTAAATGTAATGTGCCAATAAATTGTAATATGGTTTTTATAACCATATAGTATGGTCACACCATATAAAAAGGCGCGCACTCCATTATTTATGCTACAAAATCATTATAATTTGGTTTTTGTAAGCCATATTTTTGGGTGATAGTTAATATCTAATGCCAAGAGTCGAGGGTCTTGTTGGGATTTGATCCCACGATATGTACTTTTTAAAACGAAAAGTTTTACCAATTGTACTTTAGGTCGAATTATGCTAAATTATGCAGAATAGTGAGTTTTATGCAGAGAAGCCAACGAACTATTGAATTTGGAGGCGGGAGGCAACAGACTGAGTTGTGGATTTGAGAGTCGATTAGGATTTCGGATTTTCAGGCTCTGTAGCTAGGTTTTGCTAGCCACATCCTTGGACTCCTTGGAGATGGCCTATTGCGGGCTAAAGACCTTTCTAGGGTGGGCAGGAATGGACATTTCGAGGGTCTCGGTAGCGACGGAGGTGGAGGATTCGGGCGACGACGGTGCAGGTCTTCGGGTGGATCATTAATATATGAGCGTGAGGAGGACGTTCCTGCGGGTGGCGACATTGCTCGTTTCGGCTGTTGTTTAGATGCCGAGGAGACTCAGAGCCACATTTTTCCCTATGCCTGAGGCTGCCAGAACTGTTGAAGCTCGATTCTTCTCTCCAAAGGCTTTCGTGGTGTTCGAGGGCTCGTTTCCGGGTGATTTATAGCATTGGGTTTTGCGGTGGTGGTGACTTCTAGTATCTTTTGCGGGAAATTCCTATTTTTTCTCTTCGGTTTTCTGACCCTCTTGACCTCTCCCTCCTTGGCTTGAAGAGGTTATGGACCAGAGATTTGAGGTCCAAAATGGAGGTGTGCGATGTTTTGGTTTACACTTTGAGGTCCTTTAGGGGCGAGCGGTGTTGGGAAAACACTTCGAGGTCCTTTGAGGGCGTGTGGCTACTGGTGTTAGCTTCTTTTATGGTTCCTGTTGGGGTTTTTTGCCCTGTTTTTGTATCTCTTTTTGCAGCCTGCGTGCTGGGATGTGTGTGTAGTTGTTATTTTAGAGCATGGTCTCTGGATTAGTTCTGCTATGGACTCTTGTGGGGTCTTGAAGATATAAACAATTATATTTTCACTAATATAATGAGATAATTTTCTACTGGAAAAAAAAAGTCAGTGAACTAGACAAGCTTTGGAGGCCATTTCCGAGAGCTACACTCAGTATTTTTCATGGTCGTCAGTTGCATTGGATTTCTGAGGTCGAGAAGAACATAGTGAGACCAATATGAAATCCATTTGATACAATTTTTATGTACATTTTGAGCATTTGAATAAATTAATAAGAAAGCCTCCCTCATTGAGACAAAGGCCCGGAGACGTAGGCAACCTTGCCGAACTCTGTTATCAAGCTTGGTGTTATGGTTTGTTGTTCCTCATGCTTTATTTTAGATCTGTACATGTTTATATGGCTTCTATGTTTCTTCTATAATTCTTCCTCTTTCATTAAGTTTCCTAATTGGTTAATCAACACATGCTTAGTAACTAAACCATTGTCGTTTAAAAGATCTTTTCGGATCAAGACTCATACACAACATGACGCTTCCAAAAATATGGTTGTCCTAAAAGAAAATCACAAACTTCAAGGGGAGCAATATCACACAATACCTCATTTTTGAAAGGCTTGATGCCATAGGGTAGACACCACTCTTGGATGATAGGAAGATCTTTTCCTTGGCGAAGCCAGCTGATGGTGTAAGGTTGTGGGTGTAGTTTCGTTGGCAGGCCAAGATGCTTGATGACCTCTGCTGAAATCAGGTTCTTCTGACTCCCACTATCGACAATGAAATGAAGAGGAGCCCCCTTTACCCACATCTGTGAGTGAAAGAGGCGGTCTCCTTCCTCTGGTTCTTCTTATTCGCTTGGTCAGAATTTGGTGGTAGAGACAGTGGCATTGGGTTCAACATCGATAATCCACTTCCCTCCTTCAGGATTTGATTCAGAATCAAAATCGACCTCTGACTCAGAAGCCTTCAATTCGGCCATGAGTGACATCTTGGAGTGATATTCTTCAGTGTTGTGCCAAGGGATTTTATGGTACTCACACCATTTTCCCGTGTCCTTCTTCATATTCTCATTTCTATTCTTGTGTTGTGGCTTGGATTGGTTGTCCAAAGGGTGTCCATCTCGACTTGGTCCCTTGTTGTGTGGGTTAGAGATGCCTTTTCCCTGCTTCGGTTGTGAGGGGTTTGCAAATCCAAACTATCACCTTTTCTTCTTAAATTTCTGCTTGATCTTGACCGCGTATCTATAAGTCGTGCCCAATGAGGCGATGTCCAGAAACTCCATTTCTGTTTGAATGTATCTATGCAAACATTCGCGGTATTTGAGCACCAGATGACACTCCGATTCTTTGATACCCAATTTGGTGCGCATGGTATGGAAAATATTGGTGAAATATGGTACTGTCTGGTCCCTTTCTTGATGTAGGGTGGTCCTGTTAGCAACATTACTTGTCTTCGACATCAGGACATGCAGGTCCACAGGTTGCACGAGGAGTGCCCAAGTGTAGCGCACAGAAAAAGTTCTTTTCAGACTTAAAATCAAGCGAGCGGGCAGGATTATAGTGTCAATGGTCTGGATCGATCCATATAAGCAGATCAATGGTTGGCGAGAAATCGTGAATCGAAAGTTGCGCTGAAGTTAATACCATAGATCGCGCCCATATTGTGTGCAGGGGAGAATAGCAGCCATCCATCCAAAGGGGACATATGGAGGAAAACCGAGCCATCTCGGCATTTCGCCCATCGCGACTCCAAGGTGCAAAGAGCAGCTCCGTTATATTTCGACGCACGAGATGTCGGGAGAGTCCCAGACCTGGGCCCACAATAACGTCGGGTGAGTTCAGGACCATCAGATCTCAGAGGGACGCGTGGCACCAGATTGAGTCGTCTCGGTGTTTCACCCATCTCGACTCCAAGGCGCAAAGAGCAGCTCTGTTATATTCCGACGCACGAGATGCCGGGAGATTCCCAGACCCGGGCCCACAACAGCGTCGGGTGAGTTCAGGACCGTCAGATCTCAAAGGGACACGTGGCACCAGATTCAGCCGTCTCGGCGTTTTGCTCATTGCGATTTCAAATTGCAGGAATAGCTCCTTCCCATTCACGAACGCCGAAAGCACATTGGGAATAAGCACATGGTCACACCCCATGGTCACTTGGGGAGAGAAAGGAGCTACGTAAAGAAGGCCAAAGGCACCAAGTTCATTTACAGAGGGGATCATCTCGATCTCCAGGCACCATCAGACCCGATCTCAATACTGTTTCTAGCATTGAAGTAAATGAAGGCAAGAGCGGGTGGTTGAAACCTCCTTTCATTCATTAAGTGGGGGGAATGGAGGGTCTGGCATGCCGTCTGCTTGAAGAGGTCTTGTGTATCGATTTTCTCAAAGAAACCACGCCGAAGTCCTCGACTAGGCAGAGAAGTCTGCGCACACTAGCCCAGCACTTAATGGCTCAGCTACCCTCCCTGCAGGAGCCATGCGTAGTTAAGGTGGCACTTGAAAAAAGATATCAGTACGAGTTTAACTGAAGGGACACCAAGATTTGGGTGACCAGACACGCCTCTGTGAGGTGAATTTTCCTGAGTATATAGACTCAGTCTTGGTATTTTGTAAAGGGGGGATGGTTGAGCTAAGCTCCTGATTGTAAAGTTTTGACGAAGCGTTGGTTGCTCTGGTTAATGTATAAGGCATTTGAGATTTCTTACTTTATGGATGTCAGCTTCCCTTCCATTTCTTTGTTTACTGTGTTAGAACAACTCGGAATTGGAGGATCCAGTCGAGTTGTGGTGGTTATAGGATGATGTAGGTTAGATCAATGTAATAGTCACATTGTTTCTAATCAGTTCTTGTGATGTTCTCAGTGCTGAAACGACTTGGAATTGAAGGATTCAGTCGAGTCACCCCTCAACTCCTTGAAGCTCTGGACCAAGAGGATCTTGGCTTCTGAATTTTTTGTCCTCAAGCTTCCAAAGGTCTGTTGCCCGAGGCAGTCTTTCTCACCCTTCTCACAAGTCTTCCTTCTTCCACCCTTTAATCATTTACTGACAGAAGTTGGATCAAGACCTCCCTTGCTTTCTACATACCAGGCCCAGTTCACTGAGTTAAAGCTATATTTTCTTGAGTTTTTACCCATATGATCACCCTATTAAACAAATTGTGACATAAAACTAATGGGCATTGGGCTCTGATCCTGCAAGCAATCCAGGAGTGACTTCTGACGCTAACATTTCTGGCACCGTTACCGGGGATGAAGTTGAAAATTTTCCCCAGGATTGAACGACATTGAGCCTCTGATTCTGAAGGTGCATTGAGTATCAGAGCCTTTGAAGATTGCTACCATGCACCTAGCGACTCCATTGTGACGACTCCACTTTGGCAAACCTGCCGTGTTAATTGTGGCTTTCAGAGGCAGACACACGCGGTCTCATCCACAACTGCCTCTAGCTACACCTGAAATTGATCCGGAGGTGGTTCTCAGGAAAGGAAAGGCCTCTGAAGAAGAAGCTTCCACTGCCGAACCAGGTAATCCGCCATCTCCTTCTGTAAGAACTCCATTTTCTTCTCCTTAGTTTCTTAATAGACCTCCTTCAGAGGTTTCCCATTTCCTGAATTTTGGGAGTGTTCCTGCTGAGTTTCCCCCCCCTGGTCTGGGATTGGAGGGAGAAATCCTTGTCACTCCCCTCTCCTCTAAAGCTGTACCTTGGCATAGACCCAGGACTACAGAATATTTCCCCACTCCTGCACAAAGAAAAACACCTTCCGACTTGAGCTCGTTAGCTTTCTCCTTAAATCCTCTCTTGTTTCCCACTCCACTTGGAGACTCATCCCCAGTAGCCCCTTCGTGAACTCCTTCTCCTCCAAGCTCTCCTTCACCTAACACTCCTATGGCTGGTGCTAATCCCCCTCTGAATATAATGGATTCAATAGTTGCCGCCAGATATGCTCCCTTAATCCTACCCCATCGTATGAATCCTCTCCCTGTTGGAGACTACTTGAAGTATATGCCCAAGTTCACTGGGGAAGGAGACATAACTATCGAAGAGCACCTGGCTGCTTTCTACAGTTATGCAGACAACCTCAACATTGAAAATGAAGATGTTTGGATGAGAGTCTTCGTCCAGAACCTGGATGGCGAGGTGAGGAAGTGGTTTAGGGGATTGGCCCCCGAATATATTGTTGGGATCGAAGCCCTGGATAGTGCTTTCCTGAGGTAGTGGGGCGATAGGAAATATTTCATGTATTACATGACAGAGTTTGGGTCCTTGAAGAAAATGGAAGGAGAATCTATCTCTGACTTCTCCAAAAGATTTAATAAGATGTATAATAAAATCCCCGCCGAAATAAAACCCTCAGAAGCCTCGGCCAAAATTTCTTATGCTAGTGCGTTTGACCCCGATTTATGTCTGTTACTGAGAGAAAGAAGAGCCACCTCCTTAGCTCAAATGAAAGACGCGACCATAGAAGTGGAATCCAATGTATTAGTAGCTGATAGACTGAGGAGCAAGGCCGACGCAGACAGAAGAAAGGGAAGGTCGAAAGCCTCAACTTCTGGCCCATCGGTCACCCACCCTTAAGTGGATGAATTGACCAGGATGGTGAAGTCTCTGTCTGTAGAGATGGAGAGAATGAAAGTGGAAGGGAGGAAAGCATACAAAGGCCCCCAAAACACCAAAAAGGGAGGAGGTTTCAGGAGGCCAAACAATATTAATTCCCCGACTGTGCAAAGGGAGAAAGGAAGAGACAGAGAAGACCAGAAGATTCAGGCCCCTTTTCAAAATAATTTTGTGGCCAAGGGAGAAGAAGGGGAAGATGATGAGCTTGACCCTGAAATCCATTGCTTCGGGGACACTCCTCCTTTTCCTCATCTCACCCAATCAGCATACGAGGAGTCTCTCATGGACAGTTAGCTAAATGAACCGAGTAAAGGAGACAAGACTAGTGGCGGCCAAGGCAGGTATGATCTGTGGTCCAAGAAAAAGACTATAGCGCCTGACGTTCTTGAGCGGTCCACTAGAACAGAGAATCCTGCTAATGAAGCAACAGACCGTCATAGAGGTAAGAAGACCCAACCCCTCTCTCCCATTATTCAGAGTCATGCTCCCGAAATAAGAGAAATCCCAAAGCTCTCATCTTCTTTTAATTTCGAGCATGAAATTCAAAAAATCAGAATCCCTGTGCCCCTAACCGAATTGATTAAACATGAAGGGTTCAAGAAACGCTTCTTTGAGATTTTACAGTCTGAGGTATCAAGCCTTCCCACAGACTCCATAAATTTGCAAGATGAAAAACCTGCAGTTATTCTAGGTCCTATGGTAGAAGATAGGAATGACTCATCCCCTCCCTTCTACACTTCCTTGAATATACATGACAAGGTACTGCACAACTGCTTGATGGATTCGGGGGATTCTCACAACTCATGTCCAAAAATTTCATGGAAGAGTTAGGGCTATAAGTCACCTGAGCCTATCATGACCTCTATTCCTTTGACTCTAGAAAAGTTCAGTGTCTAGGAGTTATCAAAGACCTGGTCGTGACCTTCTTTCAGCTGCCCATGAAAAGTGTGGTCATGGATATTGTAGTGGCCGATGTCCCCCCCAAGTTCGGTATGTTGTTATCAAGATATTGGATAAAAATACTGGGGGAAACCTTGCAGATGGACCTCACATATGCTACTATCCCAGTGTTTGGAGGAGAGCATAGAAGACTATACAGGGAAGCCCAACTGGCCTATATAATCAGTGGTGAGGCCAACCCTACCAACCATCCCATTTTCACCTTGGACACTAATTTAGGGTCCAGTGTGCTTCAACTTACCCATGCTCCCGAACCTCCTCTTGAACTCAAAAAGAAGCCCACCATTTCCCCTAAATTTCCTCCCTCCATCACCCCCGTCTAGAAAATGTTCTTTGATGGAGCCTCTTCCAGGGAAGGCACTGGAGCTAGGGTGGTTTTTGTGTCATCTGCTCAGGAAACCATATCTCTGTCATACAAATTAGAATTTGAAGCTACCAACAATGTGGTAGATTATGAACCTCTTGTCCTGGGGTTAAGATCCGCAAGGCAAATGGGAATTCAAGAGGTAGCAGTGTTCGGAGATGTAGAGTTGGTGGTCCAACAAATCAGAAGCATCTATCAGACTAAGCATCCTTGACTCAGGAGTTACATAAATGAGGTATGGGACCTAATTGACAGTTGCTTCTCAGCATTTAACATTTCTTTTGATCCCAAGAGAGGAAAACACAATGGCAGATTCCTTGGCTACATCAGCAAGTAATTTCAAAGTACCCTTGCAGCCTAAATTCAGATATGATGTGGAAGTAAAATACAAGCCCTCCATACCTGACAACGTCAAACATTGGAAGGTATTCGAGGATGATCTTGAGATCAAAAAATTCTTGGAGACTGTTGAAGAATTTTCAGAGATGCATATCGACCAAGACTCTATCTCCGAAGAAGATCTTGATGGGGGTAATTTTCTGAATAAGATTGCAGAGCATAACGTTGTGCAGCTGCCCAACAATCATATTCCAAGAGGGTTGGTTCCTTTGGAAAGAATTTTTGATAGAAATGATGTGTCATTAAAAGGAGAGACCTTAGAGGATGACATTGGTACTATTCAGTGCAACATCGGGACTGAGAGTGAGCCCAAGTTTGTCAAATTGTCAAGAAGTCTGACAAAGGAGCAGAGGTCTAAATACATTGGACTTTTGAGGGAATTTGCTGATGTTTTTGCCTGGACCTATGAAGACCTCAAAACCTATGACACCTCTATCATCGAGCATAAAATCCCATTAAAAGAGGAGGCAAAGCCATTTAGGCAGAAGCTGAGATAGATCAATCCTATGTTGTTGCCTATCATGGAGAGGGAAGTGAAGAAGTTGCTTCAAGCTCAGATCATTGTGCCACTAAGATATTCAGAGTGGGTGGCCAACTTGGTGCCAGTAAGGAAAAAGAATGGAGAGATCCGGCTCTGTGTAGACTTCAGAAACCTGAACAAGAGCTCACGAAAGGATAACTACCCCTTACCAAAGATGGAACATATACTACAGAGGGTAGCAGGAGCTTCCACGATGTCCATGATTTATGGTTTCTCTGGCTACAATCAAGTCTTTGTTCTGCCTGAGGACAGGGAAAAAACAACATTCACCACTCCATGGGGCACATTCATGTATGCCAAGATGCCGTTTGGATTAATGAATGTAGGGGAAACGTTCCAGCGTGCCATGGACATAGCTTTCATCGGGGAAAAGGATAAATTTGTGTTCGTCTATCTGGATGACATCACAGTGTTTTCAAAGTCGGATAAAGAACATTGTCATCATCTCAGGAAAGTTTTCCTGAAATGCAAGAGTTTTGGCATTTCATTAAACCCCAAGAAATCTTTGTTCTCCATGCAGGAGGGAAAATTACTAGGCCACATAGTATCAGCGGAAGGAGTCAGGATTGACCCTAGCAGAGTTGAGGCAATACCAGCCTTGTTAGTCCCGAGGTCCAAGAAGGAGGTCCAATCCTTCCTTGGTAAGATTAATTTTCTGAGGAGGTTTGTGCCTAACTTTGTTGAGGAGGTAAAACTTATAACAGCCATGTTAAGGAAAGGAAATGAAGTGAGGTGGACTTCGGAATCGCGACATTCCTTTGAACAAATAAAGAAGGCCCTGACAGATGCCCCTGTGCTTATTAGCCCCGACTACTCAAAGGATTTCCTTATTTTCTCCTTTGCCTCATCTGACACGATGGATGATGTTTTGTTACAAACAAATGAGGCTGGACTTGAGCAGCCTATTGCCTATTTCAGTCGAGCATTGAGAGATGCCAAAGTTGGGTACGACGCTATGGAAAAGCAGGCCTATGCCCTGGTAAAGGTTCTCAAGGCATTCATAATTTATGTCCTGCAGTCAAATGTCATCGTCCATGTCCCCTCAGCCGCTATTAAAGACATTCTAATTCATCCTGACATAGACGGGAGGAGGAGTAAGTGGATTGCCAAAATTTTGGAATTTGACCTGGAAATAAAGCCTACCAAATTAATCAAAGGTCAAGGTTTAGCCAAGATGTTGGTTGAAGCCAATTTCCAAGCTTTGGGGATAAATTTCATCAATGGATGCTCAGGTATTCAGCAGGATCGGTTGTCTGACATAGACCCACAAAGGGATCCCCCATTGGCTCGATGTCCTTGGTATAAGGATGTCATATACTTTCTGCAAGAGTTGTGGCCTCCAGAAAGCCTGTAAAGAAACAAAGCAAGAGGTTTGAAGCTCAAGGCAGTCAGATACTGCCTTATCGATCAAATTTTATATTGGAAAGACCCCCTGGGGGTACTTTTAAAATGCATGAATTCCCAAGAGGCCGACAGGATCATGTTTGAATTTTACAGCGGCCTATGTGGAGGGCACCATTTCTGGAAGGCCACAGCCCACAAAATTCTCAGAGCTGGGTACTACTAGCCTACCTTGTTCGCTAATGTCCACAGAGGAGTTAGAGCCTATATCCAATGTCAAAGATTTGCAGTAAAACAACAGTTCAAGTCTCTGCCTTTACAGCCTGTAGTTGTTTCGGAACCATTCCAATAGTGGGGCCTAGATTTCATTGGAGAAATTCACCCCACTTCCAGTGGGCAGCACAGATGGATCCTGACTACTACAGATTTCTTTACCAAGTGGATTGAAGCTATCCCTACCAGGAGTGCTTCCCACAAAGTAATCATTGGATTCTTGGAGGACCTCATCACAAGGTTCGACTGCCCAAATAAGATTGTCTTGCTCACCCTTCTCACAAGTCTTCCTTCTTCCACCCTTTAATCATTTACTGACAGAAGTTGGATCAAGACCTCCCTTGCTTTCTACATACCAGGCCTAGTTCACTGAGTTAAAGCTATATTTTCCTGAGTTTTTACCCATCTGATCACCCTGAGTTAAAGCTATATTTTCCTGAGTTTTCCTGCAAGCAATCCAGGAGTGACTTCTGACGCTAACAGGTCCATCTGGTGTATTGGTCCTCATAGCTTCCAACAGGGTAGTACTATTCTTTGATGGCATCTCGGAAGAAATCCCATGTAGGGGCCACCACAAACATTGCAAAATACTCTATTTCCCTTTACTCAGAGTAAGTATCCCACCAATATTTAACATGGGGAATGACCTTGAGGAGTGAAAAAGTGATATTTTCCCTATCAGAAAAATTGTGGACTGAAAAATACCCTTCGAGCAGATTCAACCATTTATCTATAACATCTGCATCTATCAGTCCTTCAAATAATGGAATATCAAAATTTACTTGTACCTTGAAGGGGGTTGCATGGCCACTTGATGAAGATGTTTCTTGATCCAGATTTTATGAGAAGAATGAAATGAATACATATTATTAAAATATTAGTAACACATAATAACATAGATACAGTAAAACTATTTTTCTATTCAATAAGGAAATAAGTTGAAACTGTAAAATGTCGCGGAAAACAAGCTTGATGGAATGGTGGGGGCTTATCTCTGAGAAGAGATGTGACGACTATGCTCATTCACAAGAAGATGATTATAATGAGGCTCTGAAGGAATT
>CBVK0100670812.1:0-15874 GCA_900067695.1 Picea abies | reverse complement strand
AAGTGACTAGTGCATTGGTCAACCCCAAGGGCATGACCAAGAAGTCATAATGAAGTCTCGAAGCAGACCTATGAGTGTCTCGCTCCATGATACCCAATTGATGATATTCGAGATGAAAATCAATCATCGAGGGATATGCTACTCCCTGAGGCTCACCCATCCACTCAATGATCTTGGGCAACCTCAACTCAAAGGTATGCTCGAGGACTCTGTCAGGAGGTCTCCTTGGCGGAAACACCCCACAACTCCACTGTACACTGTCGCATGCCAATGAATACCCTTGCATATTGCTGACTATGACTGAATCGACCTGTATCATTCTATATCTTGTAGGCGCTATTGTATCCATCACTTTGCTGATGTCGCCTAAACCTGTATCCCAAAGCATACCCAAGTCTGTCATATACCTGTCCACCCAATCCATGGAAGCATATACTTCCTTGCGGCCTAGTCCACAAGGGATGTGCTCAACCATCTACTCTGTAGCTAAACCTTGATCCTTTAGTGGGTTCTCCAACGAAAGCGACTCATGATCCCCATAATGCAAAATAGGCACATGGTCAAAACCCTTTGCGTCAAACCTCTCCTCAAACCCGTGCAACTTTGAACGCTCATCGTGCAGAATCGTCACAAGTGGCTCTTCCCTCAAATCATGAATGCCACTCGCGCCCTCATGTGTCATGGTTGTCCAAGATGATGGAGTCTCTGTTGCTGTCAATGAAGAGCACGCCAAACTGTACTGTACACTATCGCATGCCAATGAATACCCTTGCATACTGTTGGCTATGACTAAATCGACCCGTATCATCCTATATCTTGTAGGCGCTACTGTATCCATCACTCTGTTGACATTTCCTGAACCTGTATCCCAAAGCGTACCCAAGTCTGTCATATACCTGTCCACCCAATCCATGGATGCATATACTTCCTTGTGGCCTGGTTCACAAGGGATGTGCTCAACTATCTACTCCATAGCTAAACCCTGATCCTTTAGTGGGTTCTCCAACAAAAGCGATTCATGATCCCGATAATGCAAAATAGGCGCATGGTCAAAACCCTTTGCGTCAAATCTCTCCTCAAACCTGTGCAACTCTCAACGCTCATCGTGCAGAATTGTCACAAGTGGCTCTTCCCTTGAATCATGAGTGCCACTTGCACCCTCATGTGTCACGACTGTCCAAGATGATGGAGTTTTTGCTGCTATCAATGCAGAGCGTGCCAAGCTCTATTGGTGACAAAGCTCCTCAACCTCCTTTTCCTTGTCTTCAACGAACTTAAGAGCAAGATCCCTATCCATGAACACCGCTCTAGTGCTTCTTTGATGATGGGCACTTGTGTACTAGTGATTCCTTCTACAACTCCACTTGTGTACTAGTGATTCCGTGTACTGGGTTTTCCACATAAGGTCTTCAATAAACTTATGAGCACCATCTACCTTCATCAATACTTGTACAATTTGCTCTTGCTTGACCAATAATCGGTCCTCCAAATCTTGCCATGCTGAGGGTCTTTGTTCAATTTCACCATCATGTCGAGGTACAGTCACGTCCTCATCATCATCGATGTCATAAAGGAGATAGGGTGTAGAACCCTCATCATGCGTAGGTGCTATCACGCTTGAACTACTCTCATCATAAGCATCATACACAGTGAAAGATGTTGGATTCTCAACATCGGCTGATTGGAACATATAGTCATCATAAGATGTTGCATCCTCATCCTTTGCTGATTCATCAAAGGTATACCCATCCAACACACTAGTGTCATCGGCCTCATCGGATAGCTCTGATGATGTATCATAGGCTACTGTTTGGTCTTCCTTTATGCACACATCCTCCTCATGGCTTGATGCATGCTTCTCCACTTGTCCTTCATGCTCATCCTTCCTTACTTCATGCCTTGTGCTTTTAAAATAGTCCTCGTCCGAATCCTTGGGCCAACTTACGTATACAAGGGTGTAATATCTTTTGAAGGATAAAGCTGCACAAATCTATTCTTCCAATGTTAGATACTTCCGGTAGTCATGCATGTATTTATTTGCTTCTAGCTCCCTCAAAAGTTTAGCCAAACATTCTGGATTTACCTTCTTAAGCAATTGCGGCATGGCTGCTACAATACTCTAGTAATTTGGTAGTTTCTGATTAGTGGACAGGCCCAAATTCCACTATACTTCTCTTTTATCCTGCTGTATGTTGATGACTGTGTGTATATGAGTTTACCACAATACCCAACCACTGTAATCCTTGGATACTGCAGATATTAGCTTAAATATTCTGCTGTGTGTGTTTTCCTTTAACTTCTTTTACATATATATTTTGCCGAGAAGGAAAGAATATGGAAAACATGAGATTTCAATATATTTCTTTAAGCACAAATGGCACACAAGAAGTGATATTTTATTACAATGCTGACCTCTCTATAGTACCATCCCATATCTGGAATATCAGTGGGAAATGTGAGTGCTGTAGGTTACTGAGGCGATGGAATGAGCCTTTCTAAGTTGCCAACAAAGACAGAACGACCTCCATAGACCCCCACATCGACTAGCAAAGAGAATGGATCCCTTACTGCTCAGCTCGGTCCCAAAAACGATGTAGTTCGACCCTGTCAAGAAGATGAAACATCCAAGAAGATAGCTCGCCCTTCTGTTGGTAATCTCAACACGAAAATATGCACCCAACAGCACATGAACCGCCAGGGTTGAAGATACTCGACCCCCTTTTAGTATAAATTGGCCCTTCCAAAACCCTCTTGGCCCTGTCAAGACTGTTCCACGATCCAACATATCAGAAAGATTAAACCCATCAACAATTCTCTTAGGCACCATGACCTCCACCAAAATCCCTCGTAGTTGCTACAAATATGGGGAAATGACGCTAGTAACTTCTCAATAGCTGCTGTCAATGATCAAGACACTCTCCAAGTTGGTACCACACTTTCCAATGCCCACGACCACAACAGATGAAGCACTTCGTTTAGTCCAACCCTCACAAGTTGACCCCTAAGGGATCACGGTTCATATTCTCTGTCAATTTAACTATAGAACGGCCCCCTGGCCTCCCTTCTTCCTCGCGAGTCTGCTAACAGTGGGTTTCGGCCCCTCAAGGGACCCTCGCGGCCTCCCTTCTACAAATCCACCTGTAAATGAATGGGAGACGACTCCCTTAATAAATCCACGACCTCATTGGAAGCCCTCGCGACCTCACTGGAAGCCCTTGTGGCATGCTCAGTGACTCATGACATCTCCAAGCCTGCAAAAACCCTCGTGGATCATCCCTATGCCTCACGGTTCTGCCAAAAGGAAGAAATCGACCTTCTTGGAGACCCTACAATTCTCTACATGACTTCTCTGTGCCTGGCCAATCTGCATAAAAGAAAACGGCCCCAATGTAGCTTCAATATCCTCCTAGATGAATCGATATGTTCCCAAACTGAAGACACCAATAAGATGGAGCTCCAACCAATAAGTCGTTGTCCCTCAACGATATGTTCCCAAACTGAAGACGACAATAAGATGGAGCTCCAACCAATAAGTCGTCCCTCAAACTGAAAATAAGTCACAAGATGAGATCCAATAAAAACTCTGGATGGATTTCCCTCCAACAAGTGAAGAACTCCCCCTTTGTAGAGAAGAACTTGGCCCAACATATAAATACGACCCCTCCAAAACCTGGTGTTGCTACAAAATGGAGTTTTGGCCCTTCTATGCTTGGGTCTGCTACCAAATGGAAGTTACAGCCTTCTAAGACTCGGATTTGCTACCCAAGGGAAGATAAGACTTGGATCTGCTACCAAATGAAAGTTACGTCCTTTCTAAGACTCGGGCCTGCTACCAAACGAAATATAAGACTTGGATCTGCTACCCAATGGCGAATAGAGCCCTTAATAGTAATAAAAATGTAGCCCCTGACCAACTTGGCCTTGGTATCGCTGTTTCCCCTTGGGCTGGCAAGATCTCCAGCTCTGATACCACTGTAATGTCCCCAGCTAGGATAGACTGTAATTATAATAATATGTTTGTTGTCCAAATTATTGTTTCTCTTTGCGTAATTTTGTCAAACACTTTGCATTAAGGCTGTTGGACACTTCTTATAACAATTTGGGTATGTATCAAGGATAGGAATATTGTCAAACACATTACATGCATCCATTACACAGAGAATAGAGAAAATAACCATGGAATCTTATTATGGTTTGAAAAACCCAAATCACAACAATACAAAGATCTTTATTGGCTGTAACAACAACTGCAAAAACCCTCCTAAACACACAGATCTAATCACTGCAAGGCAGCTGCAACAACTACTAACAAAAAACAAATCAAGATACCTGGTAATGATGCCAACTGATCCTCTAGTGGTGCTGCCAGCTGTTCCACTACTCTCCTAGCCTCACTAGACCTCCTGCAAACACCATGGTTCTGTCAAAGAACCCTACCAACTGCCCAGATATGCAAATAATGGGGATCAACCCCTTCCAAAGGATCCCAATGTGCATGTTCCAAGCTCACAAGCCTCCAAAAACTGTAGCTGTCCTGTCAAGTGGGCAGATTGACCCTCTTAATGGCCCCGCGTCTTATCTAAACCCTCAGATCTGCAACAAAGGGGTTCGGTTCTGCATAATGGCTCCCACGACTCTCACTGACTCAGATCTGCAAAAAAGGGGATGGGGGCGGTCTCCCTAAATCACACAATCCTCTCGGCCTGCTACAATAAGCCTCACGGTTCTGTTATGAAATGGAGTGGCCCTCCAAATGTCCACAACTATGCAACATGCAGGCAAATCGGCTTCTACAAACCCTCCAAGACAATTCATTGTGCAAATATCCTGCAGATGGATCACAAGAAGAAGCTCCAATGAAGACCCTGGTTGGATCCTCCTATTTGTCCAGCTAGGGTAGATATCTCACTACCAAAACCAAACATCAAATGGTGGAAGGGTTTTGCCAAACCCTAACGAAAACCTTGGCTCCAAGAGCACATCAATAAGAGATCAAAAACATAATACCAAAGTGAAGCGCTACCCTTCCTTTTATCCTTCTTCCATGCCTTCTAGAACTTTTCCCTTTTTGACTCTTCCTTTTATCCTTCTTCCATGCCTTCTAGAACTTTTCCCTTTTTGACTAAATCAAATATGACCCTTATTCCCTTTTTACTTTCACTTTGAGATTAAAAGTCACTTTAACAATGTTTAAGTAACTTATTAATCTAAAGTTACTTTATTTCCTTAATGTCACTTTAAAAACATAACATCTCCTAAGTGACATTAAATAACCCCCTTTGACTCCCTTTTTCTTCACTGACAAACCTCGGAAGTCATTTCCACTACAGAACAGGGGAACCCAAAAATGGGTATAGGACAAAAATTCATACAATTTGCCATGTTTAGGTATGGGAGGGTCGTCATCAACCCCTATTACGTGTGCCAACACCTAAGAAGAGAGGTATTTTGAACAAAAACCTATCAAGGGGCATGTGTAGTGATAGATGTAATGATTGGGAGGTAACTTCATGAGTCGTATTGCATAGTCGTGTGAGGTTGTTTAAGATATTCATCCACATGAGTGCCTTTGCAATTAGGGAGTGCTTATGCATTGAGTTACCCTTTCCTCGATATTGTGTCTTTCCACCCCTTATTTGCCTTTTTCTTTGTTCATTTAATCTCTTTTGGCATTTGAATTTTATTTTATTCCACTTAGTCCATTTTAGATATGCAGTCATTGCGAGGGGTCATTACTCATGCTTCATTTCATTTGGTTTTTACTTTTTCTTTTCTTTTCATTTGCTTTGCATTTTGATCTTTGCATCTTGCTTTTTCCTTTCTTAGCTGCATCAAGCTTGAACTTACAGCTCCTCATGGGATTACGAAGCATGAACCTTTATGTGTGACATATGACAACCAACTCAAGAGGGGGACAACAGAAATGGGAAGAATGGAGAATGTTATGTATGGATTAGGATATGGACACACTGCACGTCTCAAAGCCCCCCAGTAGTACAATTCAACCTAGGAATGATAACAGTTATCTAGAAGATGATGATGAGCACGAAGGTGAAACAAGGCAAAAGGCACAAATTTAGAGCATCATGATCCATTATAAGGCACAAATTTAGAGCATCATGATCCATTATCCAACTCAACCAATGGTAACTACTTTCATGACAAATACATAAGGCATTAACACTTTATGAAAGTAATGAAATAATGTACCTCATGTATGTCAAGCACCATAGTCATCAAATGTGAGTGAGCTTAGCATAATGTGGGAAGCATCCCTAGTCAACTGCCTTTGGAGAATCATGGATCTTGTCTGTGGAACTGTTGTCTGTGATAAGGATCATAGGAGAAAAAAATTCCTCTAATTATCCCTAGATGTTAGTGTTGATTTGTGTACCTTGGGAGGTGTTCCCCATGTGTTATCCCAGACAGACCAAGAAGTCTTGCTGATAGGACCTGGATTTTCTACAGTTAGGGGGTAACATGCCATATCCACACTTGTAGACATCATTGATTTTGTTGTAGCAGAAGGCGAATTAGAGCATCATTGGAAGCCTCATCCACCATGGGCCTTTCTCATCGAGGTCGATGATATGCTCACTGAATTGAAGCTTTCTCAACCACTGACGCTTTGTTGCATGATCAATGTTGCCAAAGATATTGTTGGACAATGGAGGGAGAGATACAATGTTCAAGGGGGATGATATATGCTATCTTCTCTTTGTGGTACCTTGTTCACATTAAGGGGGGATGTTGAAAATGAGGGTGTAATCTTCACATTCAACCACGACCAACCTTGTACAAGAAATTGGTAGGAAGTCTAATTTATATGTATTATACCATATAGGAGATTGGCTTTGTAGTAAGCCTTATTTCCAAGTTCATGATGTGGTGAAGTTATGCATTGGAAAGGTTCAAAGAGGTTATTGAGTTATGTGCAAGAAATTGTTGATTTTGGTGTAGAGTTGGTCAAGAATGATAATTTTAGTTTGATAGGTTTCATAGATTCAGACTTGGTAGGATTATCATATGACAAAGCGTCTACCTCATGTTATGTATTCAAGTTGGGTTTATGTGCAATTTCATGGATGAACAAGAAGTAGACAACAATAGCACTTTAATTAACAGAGGCAGAATATAAGTTTGACAGGTTGTTGTAGGTGAGGTAGTGTGTTTGAGGAGGACCCTAGATGACACAAAAGTTCCATAGAATGGACTCTGGAGTGAACCCCTTATACTATGGCAATCAAGGCATTATGTAGTTGGTGAAAATTTTGGCTTGCCGCTAGTGCTAAGATGAAGCATGTGGATATTAATTACCATTTCATCCATGAGAAGGTTTGAAGTAAAGAGATAGGACTTTTCTATTGTCCTTAGGTTCAATTAGATGATATATTTACCAAGCCTTTTTCTAAACATAAATTTGTAAAATTTGGAGACAAGCTTGGTGTAAAGGTTAACAAGTTGGTTATCAAGGTGAGATGTTAGAATATAATGAACATTGTTGATCCTTCCCCAATTTGTGAGAGTTTACGATTATTGTAGCCAACTTGCAACATCCAAAGCAGGATCCTTTGTCTAAGGTACTGCGAGTGGGGTGTCTATTATGCAAAAGTTGTTTAGGACATGCACCTTACCCCAACCACTATCGCAAATACAAGCACATAACAAGCATAGGCACTAGCACAAATGTCATTGGAGAGACTTCAACCCAAGGGGAGGTAATCATAGTGCCATACTTTATGCGGCTTGGCAAGCCACCGTTGACGACTCTATGGTTTTTAGGTGCACTATTTATCTCATTTTAGGCTATAGCGTATACTTGTTCTAATTTTGGTGATTGAAGGTGCTCTTCACTTTTACACTTTTATGTACTTACTTATTTGTAAATTGTTGTGGATATTCCATTGAAATAGTTCATCATAACAGATGTCACAGTATTCTACAATCTCTTATTATGCAGTGTTTTACTTTAGATTTCAGATTTAATATTACTAGTTTAGCGTACAAAATACTAAAATAAATTGAAATTGAAATGAAAGAAGCTAAGCAAATAACACACCATCCATACAATGAACAAAAGATGTACCCTAGGAAAACCCAATATGGGGAAAACCCAACTAGAAGGTGAGGTCTATTCCTTGCTCTTTTCTTCTCAGTCATGGAATGCAAATACAAAGAAAGTGCACTCACTATGGAGTTGGCTTGGACACTGCAGCTTGTATGGCTGCTGTAGAATCTTGTACTTCCTCTATTTTGCTTCAATATGCCACTCCTAGATGCTTTGCTTAAATATGGAACAATAAACAATACAATAAGAATGGAACCCCTTCCTTTCCTGGTGACCCAATATTTAACATGCCCTAATAGCAATCTAGGGTTAGGGTTTTTGCATGCCTCAACTTCTGATTAAGGTTACAGTTTTGGACCCTCTAGAATCTTCTTGAAAGTGCATACATGAGTAGCTCCACATGTGTGAGTAATGGGAGCTGACGTGGAATCCACTTGGTATCGTGGTGGTCAATAGGATACGTCAAATTGTGGGAGGCATAATTTCCTCATACAATCTTTTGTTGAGGTGATCTTTGTGCTGTTGGAAAGCTCTCAATGTGTAGAACAAAGTTGAGAGGCTGCAAACTTTGTTTGCAAAGTTTGCAGCCTCTCAAAAATGCCATTTGATGCCTTAACAGGCTCTGGAAGTTTCCGGACCCCAAATGACCAAGTGGGACCTGCCCCGAAAATGGTCCCTACAAGCCAATAGCTCCAATTTTTCCACCCCATAAAGTACTTTATATTTCAAATCATACAATGATGCATTTTGGATCACTCACATTTCAATATTATTAATTAAAGAGTTTCTTTCATATTCTTTGTTGTTATTATTTTTCATTATGGAATTTATAAATAAATTCTCATGTTATGTAGGATTTTCTTGTTCATTTTCTGTATTTACTACATGCATGAGTCTCCTTAGTCATGCCCAAAGTTAATTGAATCTCTTAAAAGTTCCTTAAAAATTGATTGCTAACTTTGGGTATGCAATGGTATAATGTAGGGGCAGTGCATTATGGGAACGTACTTATTTGACAATATTGTTATTGGACATGTCATAGAAGGTTCTCAAGCTAGTATTATATATTTAAAGGTCACGATGGATCAATTTGAAGGCAAATGTTATGAGAAGGTTCTCAAGCTAGTATTATGTATTTAAAGGTCACGATGGGTCAATTTGAAGGCAGATGTTATTAAGCAAGGCCTTTCTTTTGTTGTGGGAAGTAAGGAAGATGTTTGGTGTCTTGAAGTACAATATAAATGGATGGATTTCTGTAGGTGTATGCAGGTAGGAAGGTGATATAGGAGGATTCTTGGGTGTAATCTCTGTTGCTATCTCTTTTAACGTGCCCTCCTGTAATTGGTGATGGAAACCTTGGAATCCTCTAAGGAGAGTTTTTTTTTTGCATCGAAAGGGATCACTGAATTTTCCTTCATATCATTGTGTATCTAAGCAATAGTGTACTACTTGACACTTGCTTGAGATCAACAAATGCTAATCATAAATTAGCAAAATTTTTACAAATGTAATTGACAAGCTTAGTGCATGATTATGGTGTTGCTAAGATTTTCTTCATTTCTGGGGCTTTGCTAAAATTCTTTGTTTTCTTCTTTTTGACATAGCTGTAGTTCTTTGTTGCTTATGTTAGATTTTATTGTAGTTTCCCTATTATGTAAATGCACATAAATCCCATTAAAAAGCCTGGAGTTGCTAAGATGTTTTCTTGTTGACAATTGAATTGGTTGAGCAACTTGTTTGAAATAAGAATTAGTTTAATTTGTATTCTGCAAGGATGATTGTTTATTAGTTAGCTTGTAAATAGATATTCTTGAATTATGATTTAGATTAATGCTTTTTCTGTAGATTGGAGGTATTGAAACCCCTGAGAACATGCCTCGGTGTATTAACAATTGTTATGACCTTGAAGGCTTTTGGAAAAGTTGGCATGCATCTTACAATAGATGGCTTGTAAGGTAATATGTAAATGCACAAATAACTGTGAATGCAGTGTACACTGTAAATACAAACTGACTATGAAACAATGATATGTTTATAATTTTGGTGTGTAGCATCAAGTGTACTGACATTATGCTACTTTATCTTCTTAGGTACTTGTACATTCCTCTTGGGGGGTCACATACAAAAATGTTTAATGTTTGGATAATTTTTACTTTTGTGGCCATATGGCATGACTTGGAGTGGTATGTATCTCAAAACTACTAGACGTACTTACTAATTGTACAACTTATTTTTGTACTTAACATTTATATATACATTGCTTTGGAGTGCATGAATTTTTATCAAGTGTCTTTCATCATTATATACATGCAACATCTCACAATATTTGGGAACTTCTGTCATAGGAAGCTTTTGTCTTGGGCTTTGGTGACTTGTTTAATCTGGATGCCAGAAATCTTATGCAAGTCAATAACGCGCATGCCTCAGGTTGAACACCATTATTTTACTATCTTATTGTGTGCCAAGGTTTCCATATCGCTATTTTGTTAGTGTGTTAGCTATTCACCATAAAGCAATTTTGTGGTTCTTTTATGTCAAGCTTATAAATTATAGCTTCACTTATTAGTTGATTTAGACATCAAATACTACCTCTACTGTTAAACCTTGCAAAGCATGGGTATGTGTAATTACAACTTGGTTTCCCTGGAGTCTGTACTTCTGCTTTGTCAGTTCATCCTAGGACAACACCAAGGGTTTTGATGACAGTATTTTGCGTTAAATCTATTATTTCAATTTTCAAAGTCTCCAGCTTCCTGTTGTGATTTCATGCATCAAAACGCATAAATGTAGTAAGTATTTCTATATAGGGAAGAAATATGCAAGACACCTTCGATCAATAAATAAAGTACTAAACTATTGCCATACCATCACATGTGTACAAAAGGACAGAAGGACCAACTGTAACATATGCACTTTTACTTGTGCACATGTTGTATCAGACGGCGACCACATATAGGGTGATTGCCTCCAACACATGTGCATCTTATAGATGCATTTGTTGATCCAGATGATGGAAAATCTGCTAAAGCAACTCCTAGCAAAATTATTTGTGTCCTATAGGATTCCTTAGTTCACACACACTTGGTTGAGTCCCTGGCACTAATTCGCTTGGCGACTCCATTGGAAGAACGAATGCCTTGTTCTTAAATATTGTCAATATTTTGTGCTTGTAAGTTGGGACAAGCATAATTGCGAAGGCATCTGTAGCTCACCTTGGCGACTACATTGTGGTAAGGTATGGAAATTTCATTTATTGTTGAGCTCTCATGTTGAAATTTGCACATGGTGAAGGATGGATCCAGGAATTTCATGAACTATACAAGGCTTTTGATGTCAAGAATATTGCTGGGTATCCTAATCAATGTCTACCAGAATGGAGGGAGGATTGCCCTAAATTTGATGGTGAGCAATCATTAGCCATTCCATATGTTGTAAATGTTTTGAAGCATATTAGAAACATCAATGTGGAACATGAATATGTGATGATGAAGGTTTTTGCTGTTTCCTTGGGAGCACAAAGGGTTTGGCTAATACATTCGTGCAAACCAAGGATTATACCTTCCATTGCAGTTTTCATTGAAGAATTTCTCAAGCAATGTGGTCCGAAATTTCAAGGTTTGGAAGACAGATATCATGAGCTGTTGACAGCCCTAGAGGAGGAAGATCTACATGGTTTTCTTGAAGGTAATGAAGGCATTGTTTTGGAGGATGATGCTTCTACTGTTGAAGAGGAAATCCTGAGCCCAGAATTTGAGGAGGATAGCAATGCTAAAGCCATCGCTGAAGGAAGGGATCCAGGATTAGAAATTCACAAGGAAGACTGCAATAGGGCAGAGCACTGTATAAATCTGCAATCCCTTGATGATAAAAATTGTGTTGTTCAACCTACAACTAATTTGCACCATCTGCAACGCCCAGTATGCAGTGATGATTTGCAAGTCCTAAGTGCAAATATGGATATTGTCTCTCATTCTCCTGAGATTGAAAACTTTGGAGATCACACCAATGACCCAGAAAGTGTGGATGTTGGTGGTGTTGATGGTTATATTATTAAGAATAATGGTGATGACATCAAAGAGAACTACCCAGATTTGGTTCTGAGTTGGTTGTTGGCCATGCACCCCGATACCAACGCAGCTGCTGTGTTGTGTAACCCCACAACAGGGCATGACAGGGTTTTTAATGATGACGTGAGCTCAGATTTGGTCATTAAATTTGAACAGGGCAGGGGCAAGTCATATGTGCTGTTTTTCAATAGACCACCAGGTTTTGATGATGATCCAATTTCAGATGGGCTGGTAAAGGAAAGTGAAGAACGTATTTCTGAACACAAAGATGGAGAAGATGATGATGAATCTCCCACTGAAGCAGATGATACATCCTCAGAAATCATTTTGGATCTGGGAGAAGACATGATTGTTTTGGTTATGTTCCAAAGCACAGTGATGTGTATGCTGCTCTAGAGGGTAAATGGACTCTTGAGGATCAAAGCACTAAGGGAAAGCACAATGGTAATATTTTTGCCTGGTATACTAACCTTGAACAGAATTATACTACTGGGATCTGATCAATACATAAAAAAGGGAGCATACTTTTAAGGACCCGAGACCCTGTTTTGAGCCCAGCAGTGATGAGGATTTGGTGCTGAACGTTCACATCATTGATGGCATTGAGGGACAACACCCTACAGGCCTGCCGGGATTGGGAATGAATCAACGTTTAGTCACAAACCGTGGTGATCAACCTGTTGATGTTTCTGACCCCATACTTCTCAAGGATCAGCCTGGTAAGGAAGCCAGTATTGCAGCTTTCAGGGACAGATCAGGTTTTGGATGGGACTCAATTGATGACGGTTTTGAGGACCATCACATTGAGGAAAGAGTGGGAAAACTTATGCAAGTATCCTTTATGATTCGAGATGAAATCATTTCTGAAGCTTTTTGCAGGTGAACTGGGACATGGAACCCAGTGCAGAATGGGAGATGTTTTACAAAGGATTCCTTGTGGAAATCACTTTTGCCCCACCAGAGAGTGATCCCAGGTAGAAAAGTCATGCCAAGGTTTACCTGTACTGATGCAAGCTTCTTTAATTCAAAGGTGGATAGGGCTGATGTAATCATCTTTCTTGTCATAAGTATAGGACAAACCATCACTGCTACTCATCAAACCATCCAGCAAGAGGGACTCTGAAGGTAGCTCCAATAGAAACCTACAAGAAGATTGATGCCCCTCCTTGCTGTTCTCGATCACATATATGGATGAAACATGAGAAAATCCATTAGACCTGAAAAAATATGTAAATCCATGACTCATGGTGGCCTGCACTTGTATGTGGAACCAAAAATTCTTGTAATAATCCCAAGATTGAACATGCTGATGTCTACCAAAAATTTCATCTTCAAAACCATTATCACCGGATGGATTTTCCTGAATGTGAAAATCATTAGCTGGGGACTTCTATGGTTGAAAATTTTCTGTTGTCAGTTGGCCATGAAAAACCCCTACTTGTACCTATAAATTGGCCTCATTGGTGGGTTGACATGGTTGTTCCTGCATAGTGAAGTTAGCTTTACGTTCAATGACTATGTTCGATTGTCCACAAGACCGCAAACTTGCAATTTTACCTTCAGAAACATCACCATCTGTATCATAAATGGGATTTCTGTCAAAATAAAAACAACTTATATCCCATTTTTGTCTTTCAATACGTAGAAGAACATCGATATTCTCAATCTCTTGTCATCATTTCTTTATCAAATATGGGTTCCTTCATTAGACATTCCTCTCCCAAGTTGCTGAAAGATGTATCATGAAACTCAAAATCTTGAAAATGAGTATAGCATATCAAACCTTTGCTTTCATGTGGTGGAGAACTGACAGATGCTTGTATGCTTTTGTCATCAAGGTTCTCTTCATATATCCACCCTTCAAAAGTATCTTGATTTCCAATGGAAGCATGAGCAGATTCTTCATCGTCAATTTCTTCCCGAGGATTTGCAACAAAATCTTCAATTAACTCATCATCTTCAAAAGAACAACAAGGTGCTTCTTCAACAAGATCATCTCTGTTAATCGCATCATAAATTTCCTTGACATCTTCGACATGTGGTTCCTGTTCTTCATCCTTTTCTGATTTTGAAATGTTGTGCGACAATGGTTCATGGGAGGGAGGAGAGGGATGAGCCTCATCAAGTAGATCATCATTATGCTTCAACAGAGAAGGCTTAACATATTTTATATTAATATAACAATATAGGAAACTGAATGCATTTTTTCATTCTTTTATTTCCACAGGAAGATCACTTGAGGGATTATCATCATATTCCATCATCAAATCAGTAATCCTTTCTCCCAATCTATCCTTTATATCGAGAAAGATACAGACATCTTCATCTTCCTCATAACCATAGATCCATCTCTTTTGAAACCTTTTCACTAACTGTGGAAATGATTTTATCTCCTAAGGCTTCAAGCTACAATACCAATCCTGTTCATCTTTCCCTTGCATTGAATGTGCAAATGCTTTCATTAAGGTTTGTTCATAAACAATGTCATTCTCTACCACATAATCCACGAAAGATGTGAGATGTCTTGGATCCAACCATGGATTTCCATTAAACATTGGGACCTAAGTAGTCCATGTATCAAAATGAAGCTCACCTGGACACAATGGAACACCTGCAAAATAAAAAGGAGCAAACAAATCTTCCCCAAAATTTCCTTCGTTAGAGGCCATGTTTCAAACATACAAGGTGATGATTTATTAATATCAGAGAATTGCATACCAATCATACAAATACCAAAGATGTGGAGTCACCAATATAACTTGAGAATTATGAGCATTTGGGTTCATAGATAGCTTACCGATGCTTTGAATCAATCCCAAATTACCTTTCAATCTTTCTTTATGGGAATTGCCTCTTGTAATGTACCTCTTTATATTTTCTTTGAGTGGAGTCGCCGTATGAGACAAATCAAGTTAGCAATAACAATAATCTCATCAAGATACAAATACAAGAAAGCTTACCCAATAACTTGGCGGAATAATGTCGTCAAGAGCCAGGAAACAAACCAACCAAGACGTCCCTGACAACGATGTCAAAAAATGTTACCGCCTGTTATCACACAATTTGTACTTGCCCCAAAAGCCCAAGACAAGTGGGTACAAAATTGGTGTAACTGGGAATAACCTATCACTGTCACCTTAATAGGAGATCCCTTTCTATTTAAGAGTATGTTTAAGCTACCCCAGGGGAGACGTCCCTGGTGACTTGGGGGGTTTGAGAAGGCTAAGGTAAATAGGCACACGGAAATCCTTCCCCTCTCACAGATCACTCTAATCAGAGGTTTCTTTTATGTCTTAAAGATGAAGCAAATGAATAGTATTGTGTACCTTCCCAGAACAAGACAACAAAGCAAACGGGGCACTTTCCAAGTACCAGATGATTGTTAGTACTTCATAAGACAGTAAACCTTTGATAAAATAAGCTTGCTGATTATGAATTTGCAGCAATGCATCAGTTTATAACAACAATTAATATCTTATAACAGCCACAAGATTCAAGCCTTGAATTTGCTTGAAAAAGACAATAAAAAGTGACTTTAACTAGGCAAATTGATAGTAAATTGTCACAAACAAAATTGGCAATGATAGGCTATCTTTTAATGTCACTTTTTCAGAGATTTTGCTGCAGTTAGATGGCTGTAGCTATCTTTTGTAACAGAAGCAAGTTTAAATGGTCAAAAGTGCAAGAAAACCATACACAAACTAGCACTTACCTAGTAGATTCACTAGCAATTATCACA
>CBVK0100670811.1:0-15874 GCA_900067695.1 Picea abies | reverse complement strand
AACCTTGTTGTTATATGATGACAGGGCAGGTGTAATCTGGTCTGTTGATCAAAAGGTGACTGCATGACTCACCCAAGCACTCTCAAAACCACTTTTCGCATAGCAGGCGGTGTATAAAGTAAAACCACTTACCATTTTTCGAAAACCACCGGTGTCAGGTAAATAATTACATTTTGTATTTAATTTTATTTTATTTATGTAAAGAATCTTGATTTTTTTTCTTAATCATCTTTGTAGGTTTAAATAATACAAAATATCGGAAAGAAGGTCTTTTTTTAATTTTCTCATTGGAATTTGACTGTCATTTTTACAAGCACGAGAATGTTTGTCAGATAGCAGTCTTTATCGAAAATCTCACCAACTAAAAAAGGGTTTCCATTAGTTAGCTTCCCGGGTAAGAGCTAAAATCATTTTTGTCCTTTTTCTTGTTAGCAAAAATTTCAAAATCAACAGTTTCAAACGAGTCAAAAATCCTATTAAGCATAGCGACATTTTTAGAGGATAGAGATTCCAAGATTTTTAATCCTAAAGTTTCTTCCGATCTATATGAGATGCATAATCTAGCCCAAACTAGGTAATACGAAATTGAATGCATCTTTTAACATTTGGGGTTTGAACCTGGCTGATTTTTTTTGTTCCACAAGTTTATAATTTCCTAGAATTCGTACACTGGTGTGCTCAAAGATACATTGCATCCACGAGAAGCCAAGTAAATAAGAATGGATATTTATTGTTTGATATCACGACTAAGTATGTTTCTTGGATGCTTAGGGTTTCAGAATTCAACGATGGTCAAGCTATTAATGAAGAAACCTTACCAGTTAGTTTTAATCAGTTAAGCATCCAAGAAAGCCAATATTTTGTTCAAAATTTTATGAAAGAGAATATTGGTACCTCTCATGATCTAAAGACCTACAAAACCAATATGTTTACACCAAATGTACATGAAGTCATTTGTATGATAAGCTCAATCTTGGGTTATGACTCTGATAAAACTGTTAACAGTATTATTTTAGGATTTCTAAGAGAAATTTTCCCTCCTACCACATGAATAATGGCCACATTTTTCATTGCATAGTTTATTTCAGAGTCTATTCATGAACAACTTAAGGATTTCCCTTTAAATAAATCCTTTCATTTCCAATCGTATTTGGTTTACTTGATCCTTTTTCGGAGAAAGAATGACTTTCATAGTTTATACCTAGAGACTGAAAATGAAGCTGGAGAGCTTGCTTCAGTCATTCATTGGACCTCCCTAGTCAGAAGTAAACCTCAAAATGTGGGTTTTTCTGTTTATGTAAATGCATTCATGTCTATAGTTTATACTATTTTTTATGAGCAGAGTCACCCCAAAATTTTCCCAGAGATTAAAAAGTTGTTGCATTAATATTCATAGACTTAATTAGGATATTGGTTCCTTTTCAAATAACATACAGAGATAAGAATGTATGGTGCAGAGGTCAAATCTTTTAAACTTCCAAGTTTCTTAACCTTGAGAATTTTTTCTTTAGAATTCATAAGGAAAAGTCTTAATGTTGATGATATTCATTTTATTCCCAGAAGAGAAAAGACTAACTTTAGGCCCAAAAGGGAGATTGGACCTTTTATTTTTCATGTCAGATCAACATTCCAGGTGTTGGGAAATATGTTACATGAATTAGGATTTGAACAAGGGAAAACTTGACAATATGACCCTTTAGGGGTTAATAATAATATAAGACTGGAGCTTTATATTTCAACATATATTCATCAAATCAAACCTAATCTTGAAAAGATTATAAATATGGATACTTGGGAGGAAATACAAAATTTTCTTTAGGAACAGATTAAAAAAAAAAAAAGACTCAATCAACTCAAGAAGTAAATATTGGCACACCTCTACAATGAGAAAAGGCATTGAAAATGAGTCATAACTAGGAACTTCATGATGATCTATAAATGAAAACAGGACAATCGAGAAAGATATATATAATTGAATAGATCTTAGATGATGGTCTAGAGGAAGAAGCTCAACTTGAGATAGGAACATTGGAAAATATTTAAAAATAAGTTTCTTACTCAATAGACACACTTCCATCAATATTCACGAAGCCACCAGGAGAAGGGTGTACATATATCAAGCCACAAAGTGTATTTTCCAAATATGATTCAATATGAAAAACAAGAATGAACAAATTAAAAAGATTTGGAGCCAAAATCTTAATCAGGATTCTCCAAATACCAGATTGTTATCTAGAATTAACTTTGAAAAAGGAACGTTGAATTTGGAAATATTAGGATCATTTGGTCCAAGCATTCAAGGACATGACAATTATAAGGAAACTAAATTTTATCTAAATATTGATGGCATTCCCTTAACAAACAAAATGGGCCTACATAATCAGAGAGGGGAGATGGTCAATAGAGATATTTTGAAGACTAGTATTAGCTTGCCAATAATACAGAACATGAATAATCATCTTAAACGACAGTTAAAGTAGGAGAAAACAAGTTCAAGAGTGAATAAAATGAGAATAGATGATTTAGAGAAAAAGTTATTTAAAGTAAGAGATGATGCTACAATTGAATAACATATTCAAAATATTTTAAGTGGAAAAGATAATGAAATTGTTATTTTGAAAAAATGATTAAAGTTGTCTGATGTGGATCATGTACAAACCCCAAATCTTTTGGCCATTCAAAAAGATAAATGAACAAATTTTCTCTCTACAACAACAAATACAAGTACTAAAACAAGGAATACCCTCATCATCTTCAGATGACACATTTGTAGGTAGTTCATAGGAATTATCCAGGGAATTAACTAATCTAAATTCTAAATTGATTGAGCTAGATGAATCAAGAAGGACAGTTTCAACTTATGAAACTGAAATCCATATTTTGAAAGAGCATATTGGGGAAAAGGAAATGAATCTAAAAAAGATATAGAGATCAAAAGAAAAATTGCAAGAAGAGTATGATTGTATTGAAGAGCAACCTTTCTGGAAAAACCTATGTAAGGGGAGAACAACATTTAATTTAGGATAAAATTATGGAAGAGGTAAATGAGATGTGGAAATGATTTATAATAATGGAGGAAGAGGATAATTTTGTCAAGAAGGTTGAAAAATAACTCCAAGACAAAAGAGGAATTAAACCAAATTGGAGTTAAAGATAGAACAAGGACAATTATAGATTTTGAAAAAGTTATTACTAAAAGGAACTTAATTGAACAAGTTAAAAGTAAACTTATTCACCTTCAAATAAATGTGCAATGGTATAAATATCATTATAAAAATATGGTGGAAATCCTTAATACTATCGTAGAAAAGGTAATTTTCTCTCTACCAAAATATCAACTATTATCGATTTTAACAAGGGAAAATGTTAATAAATTCAAAGGAGTTACTAGGATATTAAAAGGTCAAACCATTTTTTATCTTTTAGATGATGCCTTCTTTTTATTATGGCATTTGATAAATCTATTTCAAACTACTCCAATGTATCGAGCTGGAGAAAGCTTATAGAAGAATGACATCATGCAAATATCCTCTGAATCAAGAGTGGGTGAAATTTTCACAAATCTGATGACCTGGCCAACAACATGGAGAAAAATTAGGGATTCCAAATTTGTTAATTAAATTTATGGATTTCGTTTGTCTATTTTTGTAATTTTCACTTAAGACTAGGAAAATGTAATCAATTTGGTTAAAGGATTTGTATCTATAAAAGAATAATTGAAGAATGGAAGAAGGAGCTTTCGGCCTTATATGTCATTGAAGACTTTTCAATAAGGAGATCAATTTTTTGTAGAAATACATGAGATTTTGTTTCTCATTTCTTTGAGTTATGTTCTTTCTATGTGTTGTTTCTCATGTTATCATAGTTTATATTTTTCAAGTTATTGTGTTTAAGTTATGAATGGCTGCAAATTAGTACTACTTCTACTGCAATTTATATATTGAACATTTATTGAGTTATAGACTTTCCTCTATTCTATTGCGATCATAATAAGACCTGCATCTGCATATTTGTTCATTATTCATTAATTTGTTTCACAATTTAGATACACATCTCATATTCCTTCTATTGGAATTAACTTAAGATTTATCAAAATTAAATACCTTACTTTATATCTCAATTTTGTTTACGTGCAATCTTATTTTCATCTCTTGATCATTTATAAAAAAACTTAAAGAAAGAGATATTGTCTCTGTATTTCTGATGATTGGATTATTGAAATTTCATTCTTATTCAAAGCATGAAAAACAATATCAAATTAATTATCATTGTATTCAGATGCCTGACATTGTTCTGTGATCCTAGAACAAATCTCAACAACATCTTTTTGGCATCATTTTCGGGGACAAAAATGATAGTAGATTTTCCCTGGGGTACGAAAAAGATTAGATATGATTTTGCAAGGTGAGCATAAATCATATATCAAAGGGATCTTCAATAATTCATCTCATGACTCTACACTATCAAGGACCTGCTTATTTTTGTTGGCAACTTCACTGCATTAAAGCTAACATTCAGGAGAAAGTATACGAGGAATAATCTAGACAAAAAAAACCTACACCTGTCTCAGATCCATAAACAATATTGAAGCCCAAGGGCTATCAAAGACAAATTTCCGCATTAGCAGGTAAGTTCTATCATCCCAAAACAATTCAATCTAAGATTACTTCTTCTGAAATTAAAATTAGTATTGTTGAGCCTAAACTAGTAACATCTAAATTTGAAGGTGGTCCATCCAAGATTCGTACTAAAGTTTTTGAAGAAGTAGTTAATATTGATGAATCAATAACTAGTGTTGTTAGCTCTTCCAAGGAAGAAATTTTTGAAGCAAAAACTTCCTTCATTGATTCATGTATAATTAATCCTCATCTAAAATTAGAAATTTTTGAGATTGAATCTACCGAGGTTAAATTATATGACTTTAAAGGTAAATTTTAATCTTCAGATGAAATTTTTTTGGAGACAAACCTTTTCATACTAAAGAAGGATTTTATAATTTGGAGGTTAAATAGGAAACACTAGTAAATGGCCATATTTATGTTGGGCCTAAGTTTAGCCTCCCTGAACCAAGGGATTTTATCCCTGAATTTGGATAAGATTATTCTTCATATTTTGATTCTTTCACTGTTATATCTCCCATTTATTCTAATTAGTTCAAAGAAGAAAATACTTCTTTTCAAATATTACTTGAAGTTTCTTATTCACCTACATTGAAGTATTATTCACCTTATTACTATCTTGGTAATATTCGTCACTATTTCCCTGAAGCTATCAAAACCTTAGTTGAGTAGTCTTTAGAGATATTTGACAATCTACATTTTGAATCTCATGTCCCATCTCCAAAATCAAGCATGGATGGAAATATCCATCAAGGGGGTGCACAGGGAAACCCACCACCTCCTCCTCCTAGAGTATTTAATAAAGTAGTCGCTAGGTATTCCCCTTTAGTATGACCTTCTAATCTAAATGATCTCCCTCATAATTATGTTAAACGTTTACCCAAATTCAATGGGGAGAATGATGTGACAATTGTATAACATTTGGTATTATTTGAAGAATTTGATGATGTTGTTAGAGTAGAACATGAGCATGTATATCTGAGGCTATTAGTACAAAATTTTTAGGGAAAAGTAAGACTTTGATTTAGGGGATCACCTCCCAATTCTATTGATTCTTATAAAGCCTTAGAAAACACTTTTCTTGGACAATGGGGTGAAAACAAAGAACATTTATATTATTTAACTAAGTTTGGGGAACTGAGGAAAAAGAACAATGAGTATGTATTAGAATTTATTAAAAGATTCATTAAAACATACAACCAAATTCCTGCTAATGTTAAGACATCACAACCTGCTGCAATAATTACTTTTATAAGAGCCTTTGAGCTAGACTTTGCATTATTGTTAAGAGGAAGAAGGTTGAGAAAATTATTTGGAATGCAATGGGATGCAATAGAAATTGAATCCAACATGCTAGCATCAGGTAAATTAAAATTTAACAGCTGAAACTAGATCGATGGAAAATAAGAGATTTAAGGAATAAGGAGAGCCATCAGGCTCAGGGAAAGATATTCAAGATGAGAAAATTAAAAAATTGGCCATGTTAATTAAATATTTATCAAATAATTTATCTAGGAGGGAAATGGAGAGAGATAAGCATGAACCTAATATCAAATATCTTAATCAGTTTAGGAGAAATTTCAACACTAATCCTCATATTCATCAAAGACCTCCTAGAAATTATGATAAAAAAATTCAAGCGCCTTTTAAAAATGAAAATATGATAGATGATGAGGAAGAAACAAAAGAGGAAATCAATTTTATGGATGATGATGAAAATAATCCACACGTTACCCAAGAATATTACCCAAGAGAAGATAAACAATCTCGATGATTCATATTCTCAATATATGTTATTGGTTGATACAATTCATGTCGAATTACATAACAAATATGATTTGAGACCTATACCAAAGAAAGTTCCTAATAAAAACACACCCAAGAAAATAATGACCAGGGACAAGAGCAATGAAGTTTTAGCTTCAAAACAACTTATAGATCAGTTAATAGTTAAGACTCAACCTATAACCAAAATTTAGGCAACAACCAAAGAGAAAGAGATAGAACCAAAGGAGCTAGAAAAATTTGTTGGAACCTTTAGTATGGAACATGAAATAAATAAAATCAAAATTTCAATGCCTCTAGTTGAGTTAGCAAAGAATGTTGTCTATAAAATGCAAATTTCAAAAATCATAAATTTGACTGATTCTGAAGTTAACTCAAATATCATGAATATTCAAGACAAATGATCGAAAATCATGTTTGGACCAAATATGGAATATAATGGTGATTATGTGGCACCTTTTTACATTTCACTAGTTGTTCATGATTGCCTTTTGCATAACTATATGTTGGACTCAAGAGCGTCACATAATATTATTCCTAAAGTTATTATGGAAAATTTGGGTTTACAAATAACTAGACCATATCTAGACTTGTATTCATTTGATTCTAGAAAAGTAAAATGTCTCGGTATGATTAAATATTTGGTTGTAAATTTGGCTCAAATTCCTTCCAAAATCATTTTAATGGATATTGTTGTGGCAATTGTACCTGCTAAGTATGGAATTCTTCTTTCTAGATCTTTGGGAAGTAAGTTAGGAGGATCTTTGTAGTCGGATATGCCTCATGCCACAATTCTAGTTTTTGGTGGGAAGTTCACTAGGTTATATAGAGAAACTAAATTGGCTTATAGAATCAGTGATCCACAACCCCCTCATAATTACCTAGTGTATGTTGTAGATAAAGACTTTGGAAATTGTATACTATCTGTAAATAGTGAGTTTGAATCTTGTACAGAATTTGAAAAATTTGGTGAGAATAAAGAAAATGAAGAAATTGAATAGGGAATTTGGGAAATGTATTTTGATGGTGCCTCATCCTTGGAAGGAACAGGGGATGGTATAATGTTTATTTCACCATCATGTACTAAAGAAATTACTTTTTCTTATAGATCATAGTTTGAAATTGATGCTTCTAAAAATATTTGTGAATATGAAGCGTTGGTTATATGATTAGAAGAAGAAAGGAAAATAAAGATAAAAAAATTAGTAGTTTTTAGAGATGTAGAGCTTATTGTTACACAAATGAGGCATATTTATCAAGCCAAACATCCTAGGATGAGGGATTATAGGAATCTTGCATGGTATCTTATTGATAATGTCTTTCTAACTTTTAATATCACTGTAATACCTAGGTTGCGCAATATGTTAGCTAACACCCTAGACGTTGCATACAATACCTTTAGGCCTCCAAGCACCCCTCATATGAAATATAAAATTGAAATGAGACAAAGACCTTCCATTCCAGATAATACAAAACATTGGGAAGTCTTTGAAGACAACCAACAAATAATTTTTTTTATGGAAATGGTAGATAAATTTGTTGAATTAAATATAGATGAACAAAATCAAAATTATCCAAGCTGACAACAATGAGAGAACCAGACCAATCAAGAATTTCATGATAGGATTGTTGGTCATAAAGTGTTGTTATTAAAAAAAAAATCAAATCGCAAAGGGATTGATTCCATTAGAAAGAATTTTTTACCACAATGATTTTCATGTTAAGTCTTATTCAATGCAATAACAATTGGAGGAAGTGGAATATTGTAATATTGGATTTGAGGAAAATCCTAAATTCATAAAATTGTCTAAGTATCTTCCTCATGAGTATAAAAAAAAAAGTACATTGATCTTCTCAAAGAATATGTTGATGTTTTCCTCATGAGTATAAAAAAAAGGTACATTGATCTTCTCAAAGAATATGTTAATGTTTTTACATGGTCTTATGAAGACATTAAAACTTATGATACTAGTATTATACAACATAAAATTCCTCTGAATCCTGGTATCAAACATTTTAAACAAAAACTTAGGTAGATAAATCCTCTTTTGCTTCCCACCATAAAAACAAAAGTAAAGAAATTATTGGATGCAAAACCATAATCCCTCTCAGATATTCTACTTGGATAGCTAATTTAGTACTAGTCAAACAAAAAAATGGGGAGATTAGAATTTGTGTAGATTTTCAAAATATCAATAGAGCTTCATTAAAAAATAATTATCCACTCCCAAATATGGGTCATGTTTTAGAAAACATTATTGGACCAAATAGGATTTCCATGATAGATGGTTTTTCAGGGTACAACCAGATTGCAGTCTATGATGATCATAGATAAAAAACTACTTTCACAACACCTTGGGGTACTTGTATATACGATAAAATTCCTTTTGGACTAATTAATGTAGTTGTAACTTTCCAGAGAGCAATGGACATTGTGTTTGTTGGTGAAAAAGATAAGTTTGTAGTTATTTATCTTGATTATCTAATTGTGTTTTCATATTCTGATCAAATTCATTTGAAGCATTTAATACATACTTTTGTAAAATGAAAGAAGTATGGCTTATCATTAAACCCTAAAAAATCTCATTTTTCCATGCAGGAAGGAAAATTGATTGGCCATATTGTTTCAAAAGATGGAATTAAAATTGATCCCAAAAGAGTTGAAGCCATTCAAACAATAATTATGCCCAGAAACAAGAAATAAATTCAGAGTTTCTTAGGTAAAATAAATCTCTTGAGGAGGTTTATGCCTAATTTTGTTGAAATTGTGAAACTTATTACATATATTCTTAAGAAGAATTACGAGGTAAAGTGGAACACTAAATAAAAATATTCTTTCGATCACATTAAGAAACCTTTAGGAGATGCTCCTATTTTGGTAAGCCATGGTTTTTCTAAAGATTTTATGATATTCTCTTTTTCCTTTGAAAATAAAATAGTTGTTGTCTTGTTACAGAAAAATAGTGAAAATTTGGAGCAACTGATTGCATTCTTTAGCAAAAGTCTTAGGGACTCTGAATTAAAATATAACATCCTTGAAAAAAAATCTTATGCAATAGTAGAAGCTTTAAAATATTTCAGAACCTATGTTCTTCATTCTAAAATCATTGCATATGTACCAAACATATCAGTTAAATATTACTTTGGTACAATCAGATAGTGATGGTAAAAGAGGAAATGGTTAGCTAAAATTCAGGAATATGATTTGGAAATTAAATCAACAAAGTTGATTAAGGGTCAAGGACTAGAAAAACTATTAGTTGAATCAAATATTAAGGTCCTTGGAATTAATCATATTTCTGAAGTATTTGAATATTCTTCTTTTATAGAAGAAGAAATTGATATTCAACAGTCTATAAATATGATCAATAAAAAGTTTTCTTCTTCCAAATGGTATCGAAATATCATATTTTATCTTCATAATTTTCAATGTTCTCCATATTTAACTCCACCTAAAAACATATCATTAAAACTTAAAGTTGTTAAAAAATGTATTATAAATGAAAAGCTTTATTGGAGAGATCCACTTGGTTTCTTTTTAACTTGTTTTATTGAATATGAAACCAGAAATATAATTGATGAATTTCATAAAAGAGTATATGGAGGTCATCATGCCTATAGGGATAATACATATAAAATCATCAAAGCGGGATATTATTCACCTAAGTTGTTTACAGATTTAAATGGTAGGGTCAGAACCTGCAAAGAGTGTCATTTTTTTGTTGGAAGACAATACTTACCCTTCCTGCCTCTAGTACCAGTAAAGGATGAAGCTCCATTTCAACAGTGGGGTTTGGAATTTATTGGAGAAATTCATCCTCCTTCTAGTTCTCAACACAAATGGATTGTCACTGCTACAGATTATTTTTCAAAATAGGTGGAAGTAATTCCTACTGAAAATGCAACTGATTCAGTAGTAATAAATTTCCTAGAAGAGAATATTTTAACAAGATTCGGTTCTCCAATAAAAATCATCATAGACAATGCTCAAGCTTTCAAATATATGGTTGTGATTTATTTTTGTAAAAAAATATAAAATCATTTTAGGACATTCAACTCCTCATTAGCCACAAGGAAATGGTCATGTTGAGTCTTCAAACAAAATATGAATGAGAATAATGAAAAAGGTTCTAGACAATATTAAAAGTCAATGGCACATTCACTTGAAATATGCTCTATGGGCTAACAGGATTGGTACTAAAAAATCAAGAGGTACATCTCCTTTTCAGTTGGTTTACGGAATGGATGTTACTTTTACTATTAATCTTCCTTTGCCTATTTTAAAGTTGTTTCATGAAGCAAATGAAGAACCTAATGATTTGTCTAGAAAAATGAATCAATTTGTTGAAGTACAACAAGTCAGGGATCAAGTTAATGAAAATCTCCAGAAATACCAAGAAAATATGAAAAAGGATTTTTACAGGAAAGAAAAAGAAAGAAGTTTTCTTCTAGGAGACTTGGTACTAAGATGGGATGCTAGGAGAGAACATTTGGGCAAGCATGGAAAGTTTGATACCTTATGGCTTGGACAATTCAAAATATCATCCATTGAAGGATTTAATTCCTCTTTCTTACAAAATTTTGATGGATAAATTCTAAGGTATCCTATCAATGGGAGATATTTGAAACATTTTATTTAGTAGTTCAATTTTTACTTCATTTTTATTTTCCATTATAAATATCGGTTTGGATTGGATTTACATTGGCAATTTAATTTCAGTTTTGGTTGAATTAAGAACTCATTATACGATTTTTGTTTTGATTAAGGATTTTTGTGATTTATTTATTCTTTAAAATTCTTTATAAATTTGAAGAACTTAAGTTTTGTTTGATTGTAACTTTTAGTTTGATTATTATATATAAATAAACTCATGATTGAGTATCTCTTTTAGTTTGTAAATTCATTTTTACTAGTTTAAGTCAACCGAATTCAATAAAGGAAAACTAAAACTAATTACTTACTTACTTTATATTACTAATCTCTATAGAAATGATGGGAAAAGATTGATAGATAAATTTATATTACTAATCTCTATAGAAATGATGGGAAAAGATTGATAGATAAACTTTAAGCATGTTATTTTTGTAAGTATGGTAAAGAACTTATTTGATTATTTATTTGTTATGAAATGGTATATCCATGGTAATTCCTTTGAAAATTTGTGTGTTTGATATTAAATGATAACTGGTAGTAATCTCAAGAAATAAAATAGAAGGCAATTTTGAGATATTTTTCTTCTCATAGAAAACAATATAGTTTATTTTCAAAAGATATTTATTTCGGGGTTATCCTAACATGTAGCCAGTTCTACATTATCATTTATTTTTAATAGTCATCATCCCATATTTTTTTAAAACACATTGATTACCCCCATCTGTTATAGCACAAAATGCGACACCTATGCATGTGTGTCATGGCCTAACCCTTTCCCAATTCTTGCTATACTTTTCCCTAAAAGCCATCTCCACAAATCCTTTAAAAACATGCTTTAAAAGAATATCCATGGGTTTCCCTAGTGCAACATGCGAACATCCGTGAATTTTTGCATTGAAACTCGAGGATGCCCTCATTTTTGGTGAAAAATAAAATAATCTCATGTTTTCGGACAAGTTTTTCGATTGGGCTCATTTTTGAGTGACCCTTGCCCATACACAACATAATTCAAAATTGGGGGATGCAAACATATTCACTAGGGCTATGGAATCCTAGATGGCATTGAAGCAATGCTTATGATGACTATAATGAACTGTAACTACACTTCTTTATAAATCCTTTTATTATTCCTCACTATGCCTCACTAAGCAAAACCCTAGTCCCTGTGATCCTCCAACAAACACTTTTATTGGAAACAAAATGATAGTGGAGGGGTCCCCCTAATTGTATCCTGGTGCGTAGAGTCCAATGCAATTGGTGATTCATCCATCCAAGCCCCGGTTAAAGATTTATTGTGAGTTACAACTTGCCTCCTCAAGCCACTCACGAACATGTTGGCAATTTGGTCTGAGGCCATAATGTCCAAACTAAGTGGCATAAATTATTTTTGTAAGCTTGTGCACCTCTATTTGTCCAAGTCCCACATGAACATGCTACCCAAAATCTCCCAGCATAATGTTCTTAAACATCAACGACTTGTTTAGAAATTGCATTGTGCCTCACTGAGCAAAACCATAGTTCTAAAGATCCTCCAAAAAATGTTTTCCTGGGCAACATAATGACAATGGAGGGGTCCCCCTATATATAACCTAGTCCCTTGAGTCCAATGAAACTGACATTTCATCCATATGAGCTCTGGTTAGGGTTTTATCAATATTTGCAACTCGCCTCATCAAGCCATTCAAGAACGTTCGGTGTAAGGCAAGGCATGCCAAGGCAAGGTATAGGTCAAGGTCTAGTTATAGTTTAAATTCATATTCTAGGTCTAGGTCTAGACCATGATGTAGACCATGACCTAGAGTTATACCATGACCTAGACCTAGAACTTTCCTATACCTACACCTAGACCAAGACCTAGACCTACTTGTAGACCATGAGCTAAACTTGGACCTAGACATTGAAACACAAGGAAAGGAAAGGAAAGGAAAGGAAAGGGAAGGAAAGGATATACATGGAAAGTAAATGAAGGAAAGGATTGGCAAGGAAAGGTCTAGTTCTATGTCTAGGTAAGGTAAGGCAAGGTAATGTAGGACAAGACAAGGCATGGAAATAAAATACAACACAAGGCAAGGCAAGGCAATGCATGACAGGGAAAGGAAATGCAATGTGAGGCATGGTAAGGAAAGACAATGCATGGAAAGGCAAGTCATGGCATGTAAAGAAAAGGAAAGGGTAGGAAATAAAGAAAAAATGAATCTCAAGTAAAGAAAATTTGAAATTTCAAAATCACAAATTGTCATTATACAATTGCTAAATTTTACATTATAAATAAAACTTATCACTTTCTATATTGTGACATAAGAGTTCTTCCATCTTTATGAAGTCATAACTTTTATAACCCAAAAATATGATGTAACAGTTGTGCCACTAATTTTACAACACAAGGTAAGGTAAGAGAAGGCAGGGAAAGGCTATGCAAGGCGCTAGGACATATAACACAATTTTAAATTAAATTTCAAAAAAAATATTTTCTTTTAATTAGATTAGTCTTAGTTTAATTTTATTGGTATAGCTTTTCCTTGGAATATAAAAACTTTCGTTCCTTGGTAAATTTTTAATTTTATTTTAATTCAAAATAAGTATTCCTATTAAAATTTGATTTTGTTTTTGAATATTTTATCAGTCTTTTTATTTATTTTTGGTTTTATTAGGTTTTATTCTATGTAAATATATTTTGTTATTGTTATTTGTAAATAAATTATTACATTAAGAATTTGTAAATAAATATTTTACGAATTAATATTATATATATATATATATAACCCTATTGTTATATGGTGATAGGGCATGTGTAATCCGGTTCGTCAATCAAAAGGTCAGTGCAATCAATGGTCCATGCATATTAAAAACAAATGAAGTTTAATCAAAGTGACCCGGTGTGCGGTGATGTCACAAGGAATACCACCATTTCAATGTGTCACAAAATTAGATTACCATGCGACTCGTGAAACCACTCTCAAAACTACTCGTCGCATCTTGCACGGTGTATAAAGTAATAATGCTTAGCATTTTTCAAAAATCGTTAGTATCATGTAAACAATTACGTTTTGTATTTTATTTTATTTTATTTATGTAAATAATCTTGTTTTGTTTGCTTAATCATCTTTTTAGGTTTAAATAAGACAAAATATTAGAAAAAGGTCTTTTGTGTTTATTTTCTCATTGGTGTTTGATTGTCACTGTTACGAGCACAAGAATATTCATTAGATAGCAATATTTAAAAAAAATGTCACCAACAAAACAAAGAGTTTTCGTCAGTCAACTTCCTCGGTAAGAGCTAAAAGCGTTTTTGTCCTTTTTCCTATTAGAAAAAATGTCAAAATCAACAAGAATCTCAAAGGATTCAAAAACTCTATTAACGATAGAGACATTTCTAAAGGATACAGATTCCCATATTTTTTATCCAAAAGTTTCTTCCAATCTATATGAGTTGCATAATCTGGCCCAAACTAGGTATACAAAATTGAATGACTCTTTTAATGTTTGGGGTTCAAACCTGGCTCAATTTCTTGTTCCACAAGTTTATAATTTCCTAGAATTTGTACACAAGTGTGCTCAAATATATATTGCATCCACAAGAAGCCTAGTAAACAAGAATGGAACTTTATTATTTGATATCATGGTTGAGTTTGTTCCTTGGATGCTTAGGGTTTCAGGATTCAATGATGGTCAAGATATTAATGAAGAAACCCTAAAAATTAGTTTTAATCATTTAAGCATCCAAGAACTCCAATCTTTTGTTCAAAATTTCATGAAAGATAATAATGGAATCTCTCATGATCTAAAGACCTACAAAACTAGTATGTTTACATTGAATGTACAGAAAGTCGTTTGTATGATATGTTGAATCTTTGGTTATGAATCTAATAGAACTGCTTCCAGTATTATTTTAGGATTTATAAGAGCAATTTTCCCTCCTACCACATGAATAATGGCCATATTTTGCATTGCATTGTTTATTTCAGAGTCTTTTCATGAAAAACTTAAGGATTTCCCTTTAAACGAAGCCTTTTGTTTCCATTTGTATTTGGTTTACTTGATCCTTTTTCAGAGAAATAATGACTTTCATAGTTTATACCTAGAGACTGAAAATGAAGTTGGAGAGCTTGCCTCAGTCATTCATTGCACCTCCCTAGTCAAAAGTAAACCTCAAAATGTGGGTTTTTCTATTTATATAAATTCATTCATGTCTATAGTTTATACTCTTTTTCTTTAGCAAAGTCCCCCCAAATTTTTCCTAGAGATTAAAAAGTTGTTGCATGAATCTTAAAAGACTCAATTAGGAGATTGGTTCCTTTTCAAAGAACATACAAAGACAAGAATGTATGGTGTAGAGGTCAAACCTTTTAAACTTCCAAGTTTCTTAACGATGATATTGTTTTCTTTAGAATTCATAAGGCAAGTCTTAATGTTGATGAGGTTCATTTTATTCCTAGAAGAAAAAAGACTAACTTTAAGCCTAAAAAGGATATTGGACCTTTTATTGTGCATAGTAGATCAACATTGTAGGTGCTAGAAACAATCTTACATGAATTAGGATTTGAACAAGGGACAACTTGGAAATATGACCCTTTAGGGGTTATTAATAACAAAAGGTTGGATCTTAATATTTCATCATATAATCATCAAAGAAAACCTGATCTTGAACAGATTAGAAATATGTAAATGTGTTGAACCTGCACAAAATAGATGTAGCTAGGAATTGACATACACATGTGTATAGAAAATATGAGAAAATAGAAGCATGAGAGAAATAATGGAAGAAACCTCATTAACCAAATGAATGAATGATAATTTACACATGATATACTCTGTA
>CBVK0100670810.1:0-15874 GCA_900067695.1 Picea abies | reverse complement strand
TCTAGATGACTCATGAGGGTTCTCCAACTTCACATGGCCATAACTCTCTAACCATGAGGAGTTATGTGACATTACACGCACCACAGGAAATGGCATGACATGTAATATCCATCCAGAATAGTATTACCTTAATATATATTAAAACTCATACAATTATACATCAAACAAACATGGGTCCATTACCCAAACCTTTGTGCTACCAGAATTCGCTGCTAGACTTTCTTCAAGGGTTGATGATATCAATCAAAACCAACCCAAATAATAAAAAATATCCCCCTTTTCAATTGATGGAAATACTTTGATGCAATACTAAAGTCATATCACTCATTCTCCCCTTGTGACCATCACTCCCCATGGAACCATGCCTTTGTGCTCTTTCTCCAAGCATTTACCTTTGCATCTGATAAATCTCTCCCCCTTTGTCATCAATGAGAAAGGTATCTTTCCATCTGTGGATTCTCCTCCTAACTGAACTCTCCTTGGGGATACTCCCCCTGACTGAAATCTTCATGAAATTGATCCCCCAACATGAACTATTGTCTTTATGGTGCTTCCTCATGTAAATGTAAGACATATAAGATAAGCATTCATTTTGGAGTAGAAATTACTCTGAGTCTCTGGAGAAAATACTCAAAGGATTCCCTTGGAAGCGTTTTTGTAAAAATGGCTACCACTTCTTCTTTTGTACCCACATATTCAACTCGGATGTTCTTCTCTGCAACCTGTTCCTGTAGAAAGTTATATTTTATTAGAATGTGCTTCGTCTTGGAGTGCATCACTTGGTTATTTGAGATATTGATGACACGTGTATTATCACAATAGATTGGAATGGGATCACCATACTCAACTTGTATTTCTATCAGAGTTTGTTTCATCCATACAACCTGTGTACAACATGTTGATGTTGCAATATAATCTACTTCGGTTGTAGATAAAGAGACTGATGATTATTTCGTACTTAGCCAAGATACTAATCACTCACCGAAGTGTAACACTGCTCCACTGGTGCTTCGTCATTCATCAATGCAACTTGCCCAATTTGCATCTGTGTAGGAAATAAGTGATAGATCCTTTCCTTTTGGATACCATAATCCAAACTCATTTGTTCCTTTGAGATATATGAAAGTCCTTTTCACTGCTAAGACATCTGATACCTTTGGTGTTTCTTGAAATCATGCCACATGCCCAATTTCCTACATTACATCTGGTCTAGATGTTGTCACATATAGTAAGATACCAATCATTGACCTATATTGCCTCTAGTCTGTAGAGTTTGAATCATCATCTTTGTTCAACTTGCAACTAGTTTGCATAGGAGTGGTAAATGGTTTGCAATCTTCCATTACAAATCTCTTTAACATTTCTCTAATATACTTAGTTTCGGAAATAAAAATTCATTTGTTGATTTGAGGTATCTTGATGTAGAGGTTGTTGTTTTCATTTAATTTTTTGAGCCCTGTCTGTTGTAGATATTTATCTAGTCTAGAGTACCATGCTCTAAGAACCAGTTGTTCAATGTAGACTTCTTCTTCAATTTCCCCATTCATAAAAGTTGATTTCATGTCCATATATGTCCATATTGTTCAAGACTCTACTACACAACTATCCATAATTTTGACTCATATGTCATTGTACTATCATGAAGTACTACTACAACTGATTAATATATCATATTATACTTCTGCTAACTAAATTCATTGAATCTATCCACTCAAATTATGCAAGATACTCCAAGGATTCTTCTCTGGTCTATCTTAGCTACCGCATAGAATCACCGTGTCTATTATTTATATTACCTGGGAGTCTCTAAGATGGATGGCTCAGAACAATTCCTTCTCTGAAGTGTATTCATCATAATATTCAGTAGTAGATTCATCATCTCTTTGATATCTGACTTCTTTCTTTCTATCTGTGGATTTATCTTTCACTATAGTGCCTAAAAGTACAATCTTTTGAACCTATTACTTATTTACCTGTCCTTCTTTTCTTTCATTTATTTTCCAAATCTTTCTGTATCTGACATGTTTCCTTTTCTCTGTAGAAATTTCTTCATCTCGTTTTATTTCCAATCATGCGATATCTGGGACCTAGTCTTTATTCACTTGTTATTTATGTTTTGAACAACCACTGTCAACATACCAACCACTCTTCTTCTTCTTATCTTTCAGAGCGAGTGTACATTCTTCATTTCTATATTGATTCTTATTTTGTATTCATGTTCTCTTCTAAGGATCTTGTCTGTGATTGTTGTTGTTCTGTTGTGGTTCTCTAGGAGGGACTGTCATTCTACAATATTTGGCCATGTGTCCAAAGTTATTGCACTTGTAGCATTCCACTTTAGTGCTAAATGATTTAAACCTGTTGTAGCTTCTTCTCTTTATTTCACTACGCATTCTTGGATAACAATTTTGTCTATGAATTTTAAAGTTGTTTATGTTCCTACTATTATCTCTGCAATTTACAACTTTATGTCCAAAATTATTGCATGCATAACATAAACCCAAAAAAATAGCTTGATACCTTAGAGTTGATGATCTTCTTAAATGAGTTACTCTTATGAATCCTTTTTCTTCTTGACGCCTATTTTTTTATTTTGATCATTGATTTTGAAATATGAATCTTCTTGGTGGAGGAGTGTACCTCTAATATTCCTTATAGGTCTTCCTATCCCCTTTGATTGTTTCTACATAACCTTTTTGATATGTTTCTTGTTCTATTGTTTTGGATCTTGATCCCTTTTCTGTGTGATTGTATCCATGTTTCATGATTAGGCCTTTGACTACTGATAATTTCATCCAAAACTTTTGAGTTTTTCTACATATTTTTCTTTTGAAGATCCTTTCTCAATGTGACAATATCTTCTTCCAAATTTCCAATGATCCTACCTTTTTATTCTAACTATTATTTGAGTGCTTATTCAATTCTTTTATATTCTTCTATTTGAACCTTCAATTCCGTGATGATCTACTCTAGTTCTTGAGTGTCTTCCTTCTTGTCTATTTCTTCTTGTAGCTTCTTGTTTTTCCTCTTTTCTCTACTTATAACGTCTACGGAAGTCAACAATTCTTCTTGGTATTACCATGAATATAACTCTTTCTATCTCACTGTCATTGAATTCATCTTCGTCTGTTGAGGAAATGTCTTCTTTGGAGCATAATCTTTTCTTGAAAACTTTATTTGTGGTCCATTTGTCTTTATATGTTTGTTTTCTATTTGATTAATCTTCGTCATTCCCCTTAATTTTCTTATGAGGACATTTGTTAGAAAAATGACCAATACCATCACATTTCAAACAAATCTATGGAAGCTTACCTTTATATCGGTCACTGGTTCCCTTGTTCAATCTCTTGACAAAATTGGTCATTTCTTTATCATCTTCCGATATGTCACTTCTGCTACTATGTTCTTTTTCTTTTTCTTTCCCTTTTTCTTTGACCTTTTGGATGCTTTGAAATATGCTTCTTTTCTATCTGTATTTTCCTGTTTAGTACTAATTTCATATGCTATGAGTATTCCATGTAGTTTGTCCATGCCTATTGAGTCTAGATCTTCTCTTTCTTCTAGTGTTGATATCTTAGGATCAAATCTCATAGGAAGAGATCTTAGTACCTTTTGAACAATTATAGATTCTTTAATTTCTTCTCTCAATCCTATGATTTCATTTATTGTTTCATCAACTCATAACAAGTAATCTAGAATATTCTCATCTTCCTTCATCTTTAGTTGTTAGAACTGACCTATATAAGTTTGAAGCTTTTCTTCTTTGACTTTTGAATCTCTTTCATAAATATTTTGAAGTTTGTCCCAAATATCTTTAGGGGATTTAAAATGAATAAATTTGGTGTATACCGATTCACCAAGATCATTCAGAAGTGCATTTATGTCTTTGAAATTATTTTGATCGAGTTTTATTAATCTTTCACTTGTTGGCAGAACTGCTAGTTCTTTGTATCCATCTACTATAGATTGTCAAATTTCAAATCCCTATGCATGTATATATGTTTTCATCCTTGTCCTCCAGAATTCATAATTTTGTCCATCAAACTGTGGTATTCCATGTTTATACATGTTTTTTCTCTCCATGATCTACCTTTCAGTGGTTAAACTGATTCTTGAAAGAACATGCTCTGAAACCAATTGTTGGATTAGTGAAAGGGGGGGTGAATCAGTAATAGGGGAATAATCCTTTTTAACCACAAAATGAAAGTGTTATATCAATGTATCATTATCATCCAATAGTTACATAGTAAATAAATAATTAATAAATGAGCAATCATACACATGCATAGTACACCGACTTTTTTACGTGGAAACCCAAAGTGGGAGAAAAACACATAATATTTTTTCTTATATGTATTTAAGAATTACATTCATTGGTGTTGGGCACTTTAATTGTCTAATTGAATAGAAAATCGAAGTGTTCAATATAAATTGTCAACCCAGGGAAGTTTGTTATTTCAAGATAATTGTGCACAGTCTATGCTAGATTATGAAAGCATCTCTAATCTAATTGTAGTAGGGAAGTTTTAAAAAAAACAAACATTATCACTAACACAGTTGTGTTGATACGACTAGAGTTCTATAGATTTGAAATCATAATTGCAATATAAACTGATGAATGTATAAGAAACCTGGATTGCCTACTCTAATCTAACTTTCTAATTTACTTTTGCAGGAAGAAGTTCTATACTATTTGCATAAAGGAAATCTACTTATTGCAAGAAAGTACTTCACACTTTTATTTCTTGGAAACAAGATTTTAACCTAATGCAGAAAAAGGCAAAGCAATTCTCCAACAATGTTCAACAATCGACTTCTAATTCTCATGAGACAAGTTTATGCACATCTAACAAGAAGGAACTAAACTGTAACATTAGTTGTATTCTAAAAATGTCTAACAGTTAAATCATTTGCATTTAAAACAACTAATCTAGAATTCAAAACAGAGGGGAATCGGTGAGGATGGTGGGCCCTTTCCTTCTCACTGAATCCACTCAAAGAAATAGGTTACAGTCTGCTAAAGGAATTCAATCCACTCTTTCATTCAATTACCAAAAATGTCTGTGTACAATAAGCGTTAGTTTTCTTTCTCTAGTAAAAAAAACTCCTCTTCATTACAAAAGCTTTGTTATTTAAAGTCAGAGTCATTCGGTATAATATAAACATAATAGTCTTGAGAATCCCCGATTCTCAAGTTGTTTGTTTGATATCATTAATACAAAATCTATAACTCTCCTTGATCAACATTGTGAGCCAACATATCCAATCAACAGGTGTTGCAGCAATCATATAACAACAAGACTGGTGGCATCTGTTGTAACAACTTCCAGGATTGATGGGCTTTTGTTGCAGTAGTCATGTAACAACTTCCAGGATTGGTGTCATCCGTTGCAGCAGTCATGTAACAACTTTCAATATTGGCGCATAGTTGTAACAACAGCGAGTTTCTTGAAGTGGGCTATTCTAAGCATTTTAATCATTAGTTAAATCATTTCATGGGTAAAATATGTGAACGTTACCAATCAAACATGATAAGTAAATGAAAATATAAAAGCGAGATGAATAGTTCATACCTTGGGAAAAAGGGTCTTAATACTCATTATAATAGTCATTTAGCTTAGGAATGAGAAGGTTGAATGGGCAAAATATGTAGTGAAAAAGGGACATTTATGGGTCCTAACATGCCCCCCAAATGAAGACATTGCATGTCCTCATGCAAAACACATTCAAACCTTACATTGTAGCTGAAGTAGATAACTGTCTCCTCCAGTGAAAAATTGCTAAGAGAAATTGCTAAATGTTGGTATTGAAAAATGTTGTGTCCAAAAGAAAATCTGTTGTGTCAACGATCTGTCTGAGTTTCTTTTTCTTTGAGAACAGAATCAATTTGAGTTGCTTGAGTAACAACTCGTGAAGGAAACAAAGGTTCTTGTTTGCAAGATTTTGGTATACTAGCAGTTGTTTTATGACGTTGAGATCTCAGTTGGTTCTTGTATTACTAGCTCTGGTGGGACAATCCTCTGTGGAGCATCTAGTTGTGGTGTAACAACTGTGTCTGTCAGGACTGGTTCTTGTGGAATAGTCTCGACATGGATAGTTGGTTCTTGTGGAACCACCCCTGCATCAACCATAGAGGATAGTGGATGAAGAATAGGAATAGTCCATTCCGTATCTTGCCATCCAATTGCAGCTTCAGCAGACCTGGTGGACCTCATTCTTCTCCTCGGTAAAATAGAAATGAAAGCAGGGGCTTTCTTCTTCATTGTTGGAGGAGGAATGGGGCATTCTTCATCAACCACACAAGGAGGATATTCTGGTGTACTGGGGTCTGTGATGATCTGGACATCATCAATGGACATGTGATGCATAGAATTATCAGGCGGAGCCGATGATTCTACTGTAATTTGAGTACATTCATTCTAAAAGGAGAGAATAGTTTCCTGAAGTTCTGTGCATAAAGTAAAACCTAGTATTCATACCTCTGTAAAATTATCTGTCACAATAGCCAGAAGGCTCTGATTTGTTGTTGATCCAATTTGGTCAAGGGCTCTCTGAGGTTTTCCCTTGAATGGACATTTTCTTTTCTAAGAAAGTGCACTGGTAATAACAATAGGTGCTTGATCGGCTATTGTAGCAATAGGAGGGTTCTGTGTAAATGTCGGTGCAACAACAGTGGAGGTAAGTGGACTTGATGTTATAATGGACCGTGTCGACCTTACTCACTCTTTAGGTGATGCAGAGATAGGAACAAGGGTATTCTTTTCAAAGACAGGGGATAGGTTGTTAATGATATGTGTCGCAATGGACCGTGCTGACCTTGTTCTCTTTCTCGGTGGTCCAAAGATAGGAGTAAGGGTTTTCTTTTCATAGGCAGGGGGTAGGTTTTCAATGATAGGTGTTGCAGCCAAGTGCTGTGACACATGTCTTGGTCGAGTGGTTGGTTGTTCATCAGTTTGTTCGACCACAACTACAGGTTGTTGCAATGCAATTTCATCGAGGTTTGTCTGGCTGGTGCCAAGATGGCTTCAGGTTATGCGGTTTCTTTTCTAAGTCGTCTTACGGATGATAACAATAGTGGTTTGGACTGTTGTTGCAACCAAGGGAAGAGGTTCAGGAATAGGTCCATGTGTTGTGTTTTCAAGGATTGGTGCAATCATATCTATATGTATGGAATGTGGTTGGTCTTCTATAGCAGGTAATGGGATATTGGAAATGCCCATACCTCTACAAATTAATGGGCCAATGAGTCTGTGATTAGAAATGTAGTTCTTGGATTTTTTACAAAATGAGCCATGTTATGCAATGAATGGAGGATAAAATAAGGAATGTTTATGAATTTATGATGTCGCAAATGTGATAATAAGATGAAATCAGAAAAATAAACAACTTGGTATCGACCTTCATAGGTAATGTACCTTTTAATAAATTATGTGACTTTCCCCCATGGCTCTGGTAAGGAATTGACATATGCACCTCTGCCTTTGGTTTGAATTTTCTCAGTGTTGATGGGGAAACCCTTCTGTGCATCCGGAAGATGTGTTTTTCTTTGAAACCATCGGTCTCCTGTTCTTGGCAACCTTGTTACAGCAACAATGCTTTCTTCTGACACTGGAATATTTACCCCATTCACCATTGAATACCCTTCAGTAAGATTTTAAATAAACTCCAATACCTCGTCCTCATTAAACCCCTTCAACTTTTTAAAATACGATATCCAACCGTCCTAGAGAAATATTTGGTAGGCCTCTGGGTGTAGCAACAAACTGTCCAAAGTTGTGGGTTCATATCTCACAGATGATCCTCCCATGATGTTGCTTGAGAGTCTAACATGCACTTAGGAGGAGAAACTATCACCTAAATCAGAGACACAACAATTTCGAACGTGGTTTGCAGAAAGAATACAATGTCTCAGTAAAAAGAAGCATGGGAAGAAAGGGGGTGGAGGTGTGTATAAAATTCAGAATGGATGGCTAGATTTATGTTTCCCCCGCCAACTAAGAGGATTGGCTCAAGGTGCATTGATTTATGACAACCGGTTAACAAATAGGAAATCGTGCTTTTATATCTTCATCACTTTAACACGTAGGATTAATCACATACCTCATATCTTACCGCACATAACGACCTGTCGAAGTAACCACACTATCCAACCGCCATATGAGTTGCATAGAATAGCTGACATGATGTGAGAGAAATTACAACTGGAGCAGAAACGAAGTCCTTACTGTAGTTAGCCAACTGGAAATCGCTAGTTGTGAAGTAAAGTCATTATGAAGAAACACTTTCGGATAGAGAGGATTAGTATTGTCTAATCAGTGGTGCTATGGCATGGAAAGATTGGAGGGCTAGAGCAGCAGCATCAACAAAAATGTGAAAAAGAAAGAGTGAAGTGGCAAGAAAGCATAATAGCAATTAATGTATCAGCAGGTTCTTCGGCAAAAATGGAGGTAGGTGTAACAGCATGGAAATCGACCAATTTATCGAAAGAAGGTGTAATAGCATGGAAATCGGCCAATTTAGTGAAAAAGGGGTGTAACAGCATGAAAATTGGCCAATTTAGTGAAAGAATGTGTAATAGCATGGAAATCGGCCAATTTAGCGAAAAAGGGGCGTAACAGTATAGAAATCGGTTGAACACTACATTACTTAGTTTCTAGGAAGTTTTTCAACTTCCATGAACTAATCGTTTGACTGGTTTTTCACTACTCAGCCTTGTTGTTCATCAATCCACCTGCACACACATAACCTCCTGATGCCTTTCAAAGATTTATTAGCATAGTAAAGAAAATAGAGAAATTTCAACTAAAAACAGAGAAATGCAAAATTTGCTGAGGTTATTTATATACAAGTTTGAGAAAAAGAAGTCCTAAAGTTCAAAAGGGGAAGGAGAAAGCTCCTTTCCATTTAAGAATTGATAACCTGTATCAACTGTACATCTAGTTTTGAATTCTGTCTTGGACAGTGGACACTGATACAGACACAAGCGATGACCATTTGCATGTAACTGTGTATTGGACCCATCAATAGTAATCAACTGGACTGTCCCATTGGGAAAAACAATGTCTACCTCATAAGGCCCTAGCCATCATGTATGCATCTTACCTTGAAATTACTTAAAGCGTGAATCATACAACAAAGCCTAATCTCCTTTCTGGAATAATTTCTTCTTCATGACTCGGTCATGCCATTTTTTGTTTGTTGTTGAATCACTGTGGTTTGATGGATGGTGTCCAAACACTTTTCATCAAGCTCGTTGAGATGCTATAGTCTGTCTTTCTATGCCATAGTCAAGTCAAGGTTGATTGTTGATGCGGTTCTTAAGGTTTTGATTTCAAATTTAATGGGGAAAACAGGGCTTTTTCCATATACTATCTCGTAAGAAGAAAAACAATTTGTTCTCCTCCAAGTAGTTTGGTAAGCCCATAGAGCTTCATGCAATCTATCATACCAATCCCTACGATTTTCTCTCACTATTTTAGTAAGAATGGCTTTGATAACTTTGTTGGTGCTTTCCACCTAGCCATTTCTTTGTGGATGTTACGGAGAAGTTATTTTATGTAAAACATGATATTTACTGAGTAGATCTTCAAATTTATATGATGTGAAAGGGGGTCCTCCATCAATTACCAATTCTCTAGGAATGCCAAACCTAACAAATATATCTTCAAACAAGAATGCTAAGACAACTTCTTCTAAGGCTCTGATAAGTGCTTTTGCCTCCACCCACTTGGTCATGTAATCTGTACAAACCAATATATAAACTTTCTGATTGGAGGGTGGGTGAATGGGTCCTACAAAATCCATGGCCCATCTCTCAAAAGGCTCTAACACTACCTGATACTAAAGAGGCATCTCATCCTTATGAGTTGGCTGACCTACGTGTTGGCAACTATCACAAGCTTGGACATACTTCTTGGCATCTTGAAATATGTTGGGCCAAAAATAACCCATCCTTAAAATTTTATGCCTGGTCCTTTTATCAACAAAATGACCCCCACAAGGGCCATCATGGAAATCTTTTAGTAGATCATAAAATTCATCATCCCTCACACATCTCCTGATTTCTTGGTCCAGGCCTGTGTGGAAGAGGTATCCTGCTATCCAACTATACCTAGCACTCTTTTGAATAATCTTCCTTCTTTCTTGGGGAGATAGATGTGGCGATACCTTCCCTACAACCAAATAATTAGCAATGTTTTCATACCAAGGTGAGTGAGAAGATACTGAAAACAAATGTTCATCAGGAAAGGAATCATCTACAGGTGAATTATCATCGTTTATATGTAATCTTGAAAGAAAATCAACAACCACATTTTCTTTTCCTGGTCTATCCACTATAGTGATGTTAAATTCTTGCAGTAGTAACAACCATCCTATCACTCAGGCATTAGTAATAGGTTTAGTCATTAGATATTTAATGGTTGTATGATTAGTATGAATAAATGTGGGATAACCAGTTACATAATTCTTGAATTTATTGATTGCATAAACTACTTCCAAGAATTCTCTTTCAATGACTGTGTAATTTAACTCAGTAGGATCCATGTTCTTATTGATATAGTAGATAGCGCGGGGTTCTTTTTACTCCTATTACCCTAGTACTACACCAATTGTAGTGTCTAAGGCATCTGAAGAAATGTGAAAAGGCAGAGCCCAATTGGGACCTCTCAAGATGGGAGATGTGGACAATTTCTGTTTAAGATCTGCAAAAGACAATTCACAGTTGTCAGTCCAACGAAAGTCAACATCCTTTGTTAGTAGAAAAAACAATGGAGAGGAAATTTTAGAGAATTTTTTAATGAATCTCCTGTAATACCCGATGTTCCCTAAAAAACTTCTTACCTCTTTCTATGTTGATGGAGTTGGAATGACAAAATTACCTGGATTTTGGCTGGATCTACCTGAATCCCTGCATAAGAGATGAAGTGTCCCAGCACTACCCCTTCCTGCATCATCATATGGCACTTTTCTATACTTAAAGAAAGATGAGACTGTCTACATCTTTTGAGCACTTTTTCCATATTATACAAATCATCTTCGAAATTAGTACCATAAGGTATAAAGTAATCCATGAATATTTCCATACAATCATTCACCATATGAGAGAAAATAGCAATCACAACTCTCTGGAAAGTGGCTGGTGCATTACATAAGCCAAATGGGAGAATCGTGTAGGAAAATGTACCCCAATGGATGGTAAAGGTGGTCTTATCTTGGTCCTGTGGGGCAATTTGTATTTGGTTATAGCCATTGAATCCATCTAGGAAAGAAAATATTTTTTTTCCTGCTAGGTTGTCTAAAACCTGATCAATAAATCGCAAAGGGAAATGATCCTTCTGCGTGGCCTTATTCAGGGCTGTATAGTCCACACACACACTCCACTTACCATTCTTTTTAGGCACAATAACCAACGATGATACCCACTCATTGTCTGATATAGGATATATGAATCCGGCGTTGAGAAGTTTCTGAAGTTCTTCCTTAACAATTTCTTTAAGGTTTGGATTCATCCTCCTTTGCGGTTGGCAAATGGGTTGGAATTCTTATTTGATGTATATATGGTGGTTGCATAGTTCAGAGGGAATGCCTTTCATATCCATGTAATCCCAGGAAAATGATTCTTTATGTTCAGTCAGTAATTTCATCAATCGACGAGTTTTAGCAGTGGAGAGATAGGGATTGATGTTCAAGGTTTTTTCAGGTTCAGCTTCCACAGTGATGCTCTTAGAAATGAATCTAGGAAATTATTCATCTTTTTTTATTTCATCATCTTCTGTTACAGCGTTCACTGTCACAATGTTTTTAGTTACAACTGAATCAATTTGATTGTCAGCGGTTTTTTAGAACATTTATGAGTTCATTTCTTCCTGGTCCATAGCGTCAAAGACTCTGATCAAATGGTGGTGCATTTTTGTGTAACAATAGAGGGGTCACAAATGAAGAAGTTGATTAACTCATCCTCCATATCATATTTGAAACTGAGGGCCTTTCCTATAGTTAGCACAGGTAGAGCACTTCCATCCTCAGTGTCCATCCATAGAGAATTTCCAGGTTCTGCACTGGGTGTAGCATGAGGATATAGGGTAAGGTTTTTTGTGTCATAAAAATTAGAGATGTTCATGGAACCATATCTACAACTAATGAAAGCATCAGTTGTATCTAACCATGGTCATCCCAGAATTAGAGGATGGCCTCCCAGACGGGATTTCGGTTACAAAATGACAAAATTAGCAGGATACTCCCATGAGTCCACTGAAATGACTAAATCATCGATTACTCCTTCTGGGATGATTGTAGAGAGATCAGCTAATTCTATAACAGTAGGAGTAGGTCAGTTTTGTGTTTCGAGTTGCAGAAATTGTGTAGTTTCTATTGGCATGATGTTAATTGTTGCCCCTAAGTCAACTAGTACATGTGAAATAGATGTCTGTCCAATTTTAACAGTGACTGTAGGGTTTCCTAGGTCGCCATATTTAATAGGTGGAGTTTTCCCTAACATCATATCAGACAAATCCCCCACTACATGAACTATGAGGGGATATTTAGGTTTTCATACAGGTTTTTTGATACAGAGGTCCCTCACAGTCTTGGCATAAATAGGGACTTCCCTTATCGCTTGTAGTAGTGGAATATTAACGTGTAGATTTTGTAATTCTCCTAGGAGATTGAAAAATGGAAATTCCATAGGCTTGGTAATTATCCGTCTTTCAGGGAATGGTGGGTCCGTTGATTCTATAATGGATTGGTCAATTTCTTCTGTATTAGAAGATGGTCTTTCCCCTAATTCCTTATCTGATTCTGAAGATGGATCATCTTCAATTATTGGCTCAACTATTCTCCCTGATCTTAATTTTATTTCATCACAAGGCATAAGAGTAATAGATAAGGATGGCACATTATGTATGTCTATGTTCTGAACAACCTTATTATGTGGGTTTGGGTTAGGTTGTACAGGCATCTGAGGTCATAAGGGAGGATTTTTTGGTGAGGCATTGGGAGGCAATTGCAGCTTTTTCTACTGGTACGGGGGTTGGAACTATTGTTGATAGGAGTTCGGTTGGTGATGGCTTTGATAACTGAGTTGTTGTTGAGGGACTCTCCCATATGAGTTCCATTGCCCATAGTGATTTTTTTGTTGGGGCATAGGTAACCATGCATTGGGATCCTAATAAGAGGGTGGCATTTGATTTGGAGGTTGGGAATTCATCTGGCATTTATATGGTAGCTGATTGTTCCAATAATTAAATGCTAGAGGAGAGAATTGAAAGTTCATACCTTGACCTCTTGGATTCCATTGTCTTCTTTGTATTATTAGATAGAAAGCCTCTGCTTCCTCATTAGTTGCCTTCATTGATGCTTTTACACTTGGTAGAGAAGGACATTGGTCAGTGGCATGGTCTAATTCACAAATAAGGCATACATGGACATTGTTCAGTGGGCAGTCCCTTGGTGGATGTTTCTTTCTTCCTTTCAGACAGAAAATGCACAATACTTGATCTGATTCTTCTTCTTTCTGTTTGACCTGCAAAGTATCCATTTGTGAGGCAAAAGAGTTAATCATCTTTGTTTTGAAATTTTCTAACAGATTACCCATTTCTACTCTTGTTTCTCCTCCATTGGTTGATTTCTATACCCTTGAAAATGTGGTATCCTTGGTAGCTGACTTATTCCTTCTAGATCCTCGAGAACATCTTTTGCAGAGATATACAAAGTCCTTGTAGGATTCCTTAGATATATCTCCCTTTCCAAGCATATTCATCATATCTAAACAATCTTCTCTAACTCCTTTTAGAAAAATGGTTTTCAGAATGTCCTTACTCACATCTGGATGTCCAGACCTTTGTAGATTATATTGGAGTCGCTCCACAAAGTCTTCAAGGGTCTCATCCTCCTTCCGTGACATCTTGAATAGTTCCTCTCTCCATTCCCTTGTTCGACAGTAGTCTTGGTATTGGTTCAGGAAAAGCTGCCTCATTTGAACCCATGTTGAAATTTTTTCTCCTCCAAGGCTTATGAACCATCTTAACACATTACCCTTTAATGTAGCTGGAAATCGTTTAAGCTTCTGTGCAGTGGTAGTGTAGTCATAGCTTCTACACAAAATTTCAAATTCAAATATAAACTCATCTGGATCTTTAGTAGATAATCCATGAAAATTTGGGAGAGCTGAGAGAGGTATGTTTTTCATAGGAGCCGTCCCTCATGTGGGAACATCAGAAATAGGAAAAACCAGGGTAGATATAGTATATTCATTGTTTACCTGATCCTCATTGTTTTGTGGATTCTATCGGTAGATCACTTCTTCATTATCCCCTTGATTATCCATATGTTCTCTTTCTCTCCAAACAATGTCCCACTCTTCTTTACTGACTATCTGACCGTTGATCTGATAAACAACTTCTTCAAGATGTTCCCTATTCTAGGCTATACTTCCTTGAACTTCAATGTTCTCTAGTGTTGCTTGTTTATTTGTTGGTGACAAATATTCAGCTTCGACTTTAGCTTCATCCCTTGATGAGAACGATGTTTTGAGAAGGGGTATTTCTGCTGACTGTGGATGACATCTTCTGGGAGGATTTTCAAGGTGAAAAATGGATCCTGAAGAAGAATCTACTTTGGCTATAATCTCATCAACAATGGTTTGTCTTCCCAGTATGTTAGGATTTCTTCCTCCACATCCTCTGGTACCTGTAAGGTTAGTATTTTGGGGGATTCATTCTCGCATTCCATGAATCATGAAGACTATTCATTCCTAAGAAAGAAAACTAATGTGCTTACCAAAATCTATAATTATCCTCCCCGACAATGGCGCCAAAATGTTGGGCACTTTAATTGTCTAATTGAATAGAAAATTAAAGTGTTCAATATAAATTGTCAACCCAGGGAAGTTTGTTATTTCAAGATAATTGTGCACATGAAAGCATCTCTAATCTAATTGTAGTAGGGAAGTTTTAAAAAAAAAACAAAAAATTATCCCTAACACAATTGTGCTCATATGGCTGGAGTTCTACAGATTTGAAATCATAATTGCAATCTAAACTGATGAATGTATAAGAACCCTGGATTGCCTACTCTAATCTAACTTTATAATTTACTTTTGCAGCAAGAAGTTCTATACTATTTTTCAGAAAGGAAATCTACTTATTGCAAGAATGTACTTCACACTTTTATTTCTCAGAAACAAGATTTTAACCTAATGCAGAAAAAGGAAAAGCAGTTCTCCAACAATATTCAACAATTGACTTCTAATTCTCATGAGACAAGTTTATGCGCATCTAACAAGAAGGAACTAAACTGTAACAACAGTTATATTCTAGAAATGTCTAACACTTAAATCATTCTCATTTAAAACAACTAATATAGAATTCAAAATAGAGGGGAATCGGTGAGGAAGATGGGCCCTTTCCTTCTCACTAAATCCCCTCAAAGAAATAGGTTACAACCTACTAAAGGAATTCAATCCACTCTTTTATTCAATTGCCAAAAATGTCTATGTACAATAAGCGTTACTTTTCTTTCTCCGGTAAAAAAAACTCCTCTTCATTACAAAAGATCTGCTATTTAAAGTCAGAGTCATTCAGTAGAACATAAAAAGAATAGTCTTGAGAATCCCCGATTCTCAAGCTATTCATTTGATACCACTAATACAAAATCTAGAACTCTCATTGATCAACATCATGAGCCATCATATCTAATCAACAGTTGTTGCAGTAGTCGTATAACAATAGGACTGGTGGTGTCTGTTGTAACAACTTTTAGGATTGACGAGCTTCTATTTCAGTAATCGTGTAACAGCTTCCAATATTGGTGGCATCCATTGCAACAGTCATGTAATAGCTTCCAAGATTGGTGCATAGTTGTGAGATCGGAAGAG
>CBVK0100670809.1:0-15874 GCA_900067695.1 Picea abies | reverse complement strand
AAATGTGTTTAATTACAAATGTGAAATTCTGCATGTACTCTACCCATTTTGCATGCTTCTGGTTCAACTTCTCTTGTTGACTCACAAACTGCAATGCGTGATTATCACTATATAATACAAATTGCAAGTTGAACCAAACACCTATTCCATGAAGTCATGTCTAACTACATGCAAGTTTTCGATGCTTGCTCAAACGCTTCTAGTCCTCTGAAGAATCCAAAGATTCATCTCTCTTGAGCTTCGCGACTTCAAATCCCTCAGGAAGAACTCTTGCCGGCACCCTTTGCGACAACCCTTCAATTACGACTAAGTGATAAAGTCTTTGATCCTGCGCACTCCTGCAACAAAAATCCTTCAACTCTTTCTTCAGAATCATAATTCTGAGTCTTCGTCTAGCCTGCGCATGCATTGCACGGCTTTGGTGCCAAATCTACACTTCTGAGAACTTAGAACAAAAGTTATCCCTACTTGAACCCTAGAGTCACACACTCCTTGTGGACAAATTCAACTGCACTCCTTGCAGGAAATCTCTGGTTCAAGATAGAGAAACAATTGAAACTAATTCCTTGTCCTCCCAAACTTCACTTCAACCATGAAATCACATACACAACATATAAAATCAAGTGCATGACAAGAAGCAAACATTCATGAGCATAATATCAATAATGCACAGAGAATAACACAACCATGGAATTGAATCAAAGCTTTTCTATTAATTCAATGCATGTACATGGGTGTTCTTCATACAATTCTCTGCTTGCTCTTCTGATCTTCTGCTTCTTCAATATCTTACAATGTACAAAGGAGGGTGTCTATATCCCGTTTCCCTCTCGAATTCCTAAGCTATCAAATCTACAATTAAATTCCTATCTACCAGCATTAACATCTATTAAATGCCTTATCTACCTAAGGACGTGAGCTATCCACTCAAGGTCCATTACAATGTACAAGTACAATTCACTAACGCTACACATTAATGTTTGGCACAACAATATCAAGGTGTTTCAAAATTTTGGTGCTGGTGCTGTCCAACTGTCTTTTCTGCTTCCGCGCTAGCTCGCTTGATGTGGGTGATGCTCCTGCATCATACTCCCTCGCTTGAAAAGTTTCATGGGCTCCTGTCCATGAGATCCTGCACAGTCTGTCCATGCTTCTGTATCGCTGCTTCAGTATCCCAACTGGAATATTCCACTGGGTGATTCTTCCATTTGACCAGATACTCAAAGTACTACTTCCGCATGGTATTTCTACCCACTCGCTTGCCCAATATATATTCCATCTGTGGCTTCTCTGCAATCGGCATTTGCTTCCGCCACTGGACTTCTGGCTGCTCATCAATTCTAGCTCCTGCTTGCTCAGCTTTGTATGGGTATAATTCCAAAACATTGAATATCGGAGATATCCCGATGCCATCCGGCAACTCAATCTTATAAGAGTTCTCTCCGAATTTCTTTAGGACTCTGCACGGTCTAATTTTCTTCATCTTCAATTTGTTATATGTTCCCCTTGGGAACCTTTCTTTCCTCAAGTGTTCTAGAACAAGATCTCCAACTTCAAACTGAAGTTGTCTCCGATGCTGATCTGCTCTGCGTTTGTACTCCTAATTTGAATCCATTAGTCACTGCTTCACCTTGCTGTCAAGTTCCTGCATCACTTCAGGGAATCCCTCTGCACTAGCACTGCTAGTCGCAGTTTGTTCTGAATCTCACAATTCAGAAACTCCTCTTGGCTGCACCCCATATACAACCTGAAATGGACTTTTGCTTGTACTCTGATTCACTGAATCGTTGTACGCGAACTCTACCTATGGTAATATCTGGTCCCAACTGCTGTGGTGCTCTGTCACCAAGCTTCTCAGCAAATCTCCCAGACTCCTGTTCACAACCTCTGTTTGTCCGTCTGTCTTCGGATGATAAGCAGAACTAAACGCTAAGTTAGTTCCTAGCTTCTTCCATAGCGTCCTCCAAAAATGACCTATGAATTTGGTATCCCTGTCTGATACTATACTTCTCGGCAATCCATGTAGTCGAATGACCTCTTTGAAAAACAAATTCGCAATGTGAGTCGCATCGCTGGTATTCTAGCATGGCATAAAATGTGCCATCATCGAAAACCTGTCCACCACCACAAAGATGGAATCAATCCCTCTCTGCGTCCTCGACAGTCCTAATACAAAGTCCATGCTTATCACCTCCCATGGCCTCTCTGGTATGGGCAATGGCTGATAAAAACCCACATTCTGCTTCTGGCCTTTGGAATGCTGACAAATTCTACACCTGTCAACTAACCTTTTTACATCTTCTCGCATGCCCAGCCAAAAATACAATTCTCTTAGCTTTGTGAATGTTTTGTCGTGACCAAAGTGCCCTGCTAAACCCCCACTATGCTTTTCCTTCACAAAATTCTCCCTCATGGAGAAATTTGGAATACACAGTTGATTTCCTATGAACAACAATCCATCCTAGATCATATAATCTATCCACGGACTCCGATCTCTGAGAACTAGATTCTCAGCTGCCTCGTATGCTTCCCTGAAGTCTGCATCTCTGGTGTACATGTCCTTCAGGTTCTCAAAACCCAATGTCTTGACTCAGAACTCCTGCATCAACAAACATTTCCTGCTCAAAGCATCAACCACTTTGTTAGCAGTCCCTGAAATGTGTTTAATTACAAATGCATGTACTCTACCCATTTTTCATGCTTCTGGTTCAACTTCTCTTGTTGACTCACAAACTGCAATGCGTGATTATCACTATACAATACAAATTATTTTGGGATCAAGTAATGCCTCCACTTATTTAATGCCTGTATAATGGAATAAAACTCTTTATCATACGTGGAGTATTTCATCTTTGCTTCATCCAGTTTCTCACTGAAATATGCAATCGGCCTGTCCTCTTGACTTAAGACCGCTCCTATGGCATACCCGCTTGCATCACATTTCACTTGAAATGTCTTCTGAAAATCAGGCAACACTAACACTGGTTTCTCTGTGATCTTTCGCTTCAATAGATTGAAGCTCCTCTCAGCCTCCGCTGTCCAATGAAAAACTTTATGCCGCTTCTTCACTGTGTCCATCATTGTTGCACTAATTCCACTGAAATTCCTAATGAACTTCTAGTAGAAACTAGCCAATCCATGAAAACTCCTCACCTCGAAAACATTTCTCAGTGATGGCCAATTCTTAATTACCTCCACCTTACTCGGATCCATTTTCAACTCATTCACCGATATGACGAAACCCAAATAAATGAGTTATGTCTTCATGAATCAGGACTTCTTCATATTTATCAATAACTTTTCTTGCTGTAGGTTCCTCATCACAATGGCCAAATGTTTCAAATTATCAGCCTTCACCTTAATGAAGATCAATATATCATCCAGATATACAACGACAAATTTTCTGATGAATTCCCTCAGGACTTCATTCATCAGTCTCATAAATGTGCTCGGTGCGTTTGTCAAGCCAAACGACATGACCAGCCATTCGTACAAACCTTCATTTGTCTTGAATGTTGTCTTCCATTCATCACCTTCTCTCATGCGAATCTGGTGATATCCGCTCTTCAGATAAATCTTTGAAAAATAATTTTCCCCACTCAGGTAATCCATTAGATCATCCATTCTTGGCAGTGGAAATATGTACCTGATGGTGATTTTGTTATTCGCTCTAGAGTCTGTACACATCCTCCAGCCTCCATCCTTCTTTGGACTCAGTACTGTTGGAACAACACATGGACTTAGGCTTTCCCTGCCCAATCCTTTATTCAACAGCTCCTGTACCTTCCTTTTGACTTCTTCATTCTCCTGTGGCATCAACCTGTACACTGCTTTATTCGGTAAACTTTCTCCTGGTATGAGGTCAATATGGTGACTCACACTCCTCATCGGTGGCAACGAATGAGGTAATTCATCCACGATAATGTCAGCGAAATCTCCCAGCAGTTCCTGAATCTCTTCTGGCAAGTCATCCACTCTTGTGCTAGTCAAGACAATCCTCAGTTTCCTGACCACAAAGAATTGTGGATCTTCTTTCTTCTCCATCTATGTGAGAAGCTCCTTCCCACTCATGAGAAGTATTGTGCTGTTTACTTCTGGCTTCACTTATTTATCCTTTATCGGAAGCAATCTATAGGTTTTCCCATTTTTCTCCAGGGTATACGTGTTCATTCTCCCATCATGAACCACCTTTCTGTCATACTTCCATGGTCACCCTAGCAATACATGACAGACATCCATGGGAATGACATCACAGAGAATTTTATCATTATATCCCCCAATTTTCATTTCAACTAAACACTGTTTAGTGACACTCACCTGATGTCCCTTCTGTAGCCAAGACACTTTATATGGACTCGGGTGATCAGTTGTCTCTAGTTCTAGCTTCTCCACCATCTCGGTTGAAACAAGATTATCGGTGCTTCCGCTATCCACAATGACCTTGCATTTCCTGTCCTTGGTTGTGCAAGCTGTCCTAAACAGTCTGCTTCTTTGAGCTATGTCCTCCACCTCCTTCTCGGGTGTCAAAAGGACTTTATGCATCCCAAGCGATCTTCCATTGTCTACATCTTCATTCTCGACATCACGCCTCTGCGCTTCTGTGATGTGAGCTTCTTCTGTATCCTTCTTCTTCTCTGGACACTCAAATGACTTATGCCCATTCTTCCCACATGTAAAACACATGATAACTCCTCCTCTTCCTCTACCCCAACCTCCAGTACAAGGAAGAGTATTCGCATAAGCATAATCACCTCACTGATCATTTTGTTGCCCTCGCAGTTCAACATATGGATGCTTCTACTGTGAGGTTCCACCTCTCTCAATTTTTCCCTGAGATTTCTTCCATTCCTCCTTGGGCTTCTGATATTTCTCTTGGGCAACTGCCTTGCCTCTGGGCTGACTTCTGCCTCGCCCTCGCTGTCCCTGCTTGCGGATCATCTTCTCCTCATCTTTCAGAGCTAATTGATAAGCATCTTCCACCATCCTAATGGTTATCATGCTTAACTCATCCTGAATGTTGTATCTCAGACAATTCAGGTATCTGGCTACCTTCTCATCATCGCTCTCCCAATGACCTGCTCTAATGTTCAGTTGATAGAACTCTTTAGTATATTCCTTGACTGTCATCATCTTCTACCTCAGGTTTTGCATCCGCCTGAACAGAGTAATTTGATAGTCTCTTGGGATGAACTTCACTTTCATCTTCGCGATCATCTGATCCCAACTTTTAATCTTCTGTTTGCCTTTGCAGCGTCTATCAACTTGTAGCTCGTCCCACCATAAGGATGCATGTACCTTCAACTTGGTAATAGCATGCCTTACCTTTTTATCCTCTTCAATATCTTCATAATCGAAATAGGTATCAAGAGCTTTGATCCAGTCCAACAACTCTTCTGCTTCCAGGCTTCCTTCATACGCTGGAATATCCATTTTGGTTTTTGAGCTCATTCTGGCAATGGCCTTAATCAATCGCTCAGTTGATGCATCCTCTGCTGTGACTTCTTCTTCATGTCTAGCTTCCTCTTCAACCTCAGAATCGCTAAGATCCCCAGTATCCACTCCACGTCTTTGTGTTGTTTCCATCTCCTCAAGCCTTGCTCGAAGATCTCTCATCTGCCGCTCCATTTCTGGATTTCCTGCTAGCCTACCTCTTCTTCGCACATCCCTGTCTTCGGGATCTAGTGATTGTCTCTCTCTTCTCGGTGGCATGATGTCTTCTCTTCTCTGCTACAGAAAGAAAAGAATTTCCCGCTCTGATACCACTTGGCGCCAAACGTACTCCTAGAAGAACGATTGTTCACACCAGGACCTTCTCTTCTCTCGGCCCGAAGAGTATCAATACCCTTCTATATCCCAATCGAAAGATCTGCCCCCAGAGTTCACTTCCCATGATCCCCCTTTCTTTTACTCGGAGGATCGAAACTTCGCTACTCGTGAGTTCAACTGTTATGCATTGCCTCCTCGGATCCCCGAGACCCAAGATGTGTCGGTCAACGCTGACTTCTTCCTCCGCTATCAGAACTTTTCTCTATCTCCCTTCATCGATCGTGGCACTAAACACCCAGAGTTCAAACTCTTGAGATCCGATGTGTCGAGATGCCGACAACTCGCAATCTCGCTCCCTTGGAACCTCGCTACTCGCGTGGCCAAGTGATTCTGCCTCGGTTTCCGATGCCTGAGATGTCGATATCCCATGTCACCTGTCACATCACCCTGCTATGGCCCACACTGTCCATGTGATCATCGAAATGTCGCTTCTCTCCCTTTCGCAACTTCCGTGGACAAGCCTTTCTCCCCTTTCTCGCGAATTCCCAATATGCCGATTCACGAGTCGGGCTATGCTCCTCGCAATCCCGATCGACGCTCCTACCCTCCTGAGCTTCGAACATTCTCCACACTTGCACAATGGCTTTCTTGCACCTTTGTGAGATTCTATGCCTTGAATTCTTACGACTTCTCCTTAGAGAATTCCAACGGTCCGTTCAAATTGCAAGTTGAACCAAACACCTATTCCATGAAGTCCTGTCTTAATGCACGCAAGTTTTCGACGCTTGCTCGAATGCTTCCAGCATAACCTCTCTGTGCAATCCTCCAACGAATCCAAAGGTTTATCTCTCCTGAGCTTCACGACTTTAAATCCCTCAGGAAGAACTCATGCCCGCACCCTTTGCGGCAACCCTTCAATTACGACTAAGTGATGAAGTCTTTGATCTTGCGCACTCCTGCAGCAGAAATCCTTCAACTCTTTGCTCAGAATCACAATTCTGAGTCTTTGTCTAGCCTGCTGATGCAGGAGCATCGTGACTACCAAAGCCAGTGTGGAGCCAGCGCATGTGTTTTGAACACATGACACATAAGCTTAATGACTTTTTGAATTTTCATTAATGATGAAGCACCATATCCTTCTATGAAACATTTATGAAGGAGCGCCTATTGTATTATATCATACCTCGAGCTTTACGCTCTTGTCTGAAGTAGATAGGAGGCATTTACTTTAGTTAGTGCAGGTAGATAGGATTTTAATTCCAGATTAGATAGTTTAGAGGTTCGAGAGGGAAAACAGATATAGACACCCTCCTTTGTACATTGTAAGGGGATTTTTTAGAATCAAAAATAGGAGCAAGAAGAGGAGAGCAGTCAGAGAACTTGTGGAGAACACCCATGTACAGATTGAATTAATAGAAGAGAGCCTTTGATTCAATTTCATGACTGGTGTTGTTTCTCTGTGTATGTTGTTTAGGTTCTCATTAATGTTTGTTTTCCTTGTATGCATTTGCTTTTGAATATTCTATGCATGTGATTTCAGAGGTTTAAAACTAAAGTATGAGAGAGAAGAGAATAAGTTTCAATTGTTTCTCTGTTTGAGCCAGGAGATTCCTGCATAGAGTGCAGTCGAATTCATCTACATAGAGTACGTTGATGAGGCTCGACAGTTAAAATCTTATTCTCATTCGCCCAGAAGTTGATTTGGGTTGGTAGAGCCATGTAGGGGAAGTGCAGGCTGAACTTGAAGTCTCAGTAGTGAAATCTGAGTAGATGAAGACAGGGATTGTTGTTGCTAGAAGAGCATAGAGTCCGGAAGACTCAACACTTTGAGAGCTGTTGGAGGTCGAATGCGATAAGCGTGTGCAAAATCTTGGAGGGATAGTTCCTTCGTGATTCTGTAAAAGAGGACTAAGAGAAGGTTTGAGCCGAAAGAAGCTTTGAAGTGGAAGGATTCCTCAAAGAGGAAGAAGCAACGGCCAGGATTCGCAGGAGAGATTCGCAAAATCCTCCTGACCGTCAGATCTTGGAGAAGCTGCGCGAGATTTAGTCGTTAGGCGCAAGAGGAACCAGGAGCCATCAGGATTCGGCTTATCAGGTTTCACAGAGGGAGGAGTTTATATTTGTTGAAATCGCAATTGGTGATTTCTCGACGCAACGGGAGCCATTGATTGTCGCAAGGACACATGGCATGAGATCAAGGAGAGTCAAGGTTCGACACTTCGAGAACCTTGGTGTCGAAAGAACCATGGAGAAATAGCGAAACTCTGAGCTGCGAAGGGTCCCACTGCTATAGTGGTTGGAGTTGACAAGTGTCGGGCATATCGGGGTTCGGGACTTGAAAGGTCCGATGGATCGTGGCAATAGAAATCACAAATTCTCGAAACGTGATTTCCTGATTTACTCGGAAGGCATGGGGTCCATGCGACAACTCAGAGGATAGGTGGCATTGCATATCGAGACTTGGGGAATTGTGAGGTGAGTGTTTTGGGACCTCATGAATACCGATCTCCCGACAGGAAAATTCCCGACGAGAAGCGAGGCAGTCGTGAGCAAATAGTCATCGGGGTTCGAGGAATTGAAAGACCCGATATCGTGAGTACTAAACTTGCGATCTCGCGAGTTTTTATTTCTTGATAGAGGAAGGGGAGGTCACCAGGAGAATCCTGTGGGTGTAGAAAAGTCCCGATACGGAATTTGAAGAGTAATACAGCTCTTCGGGCCAAAGTTAGAGAAGGTCCTGGTGTGGAAGCGAGATGCATGGGTGGTGCGTGCTGCGTCAGAGTGGTATCAGAGAGGGAATATCTTTGCTTTTAGTATCAGAGAGAAGAGAAGATATCATGCCACCGAGAAGAGAAAGGCAATTGCCTGATTGGGAAGACATGGATGCACGAAGAAGAGGCAGGCCGACAGGAAATCCAGAAATGGAGCACCAAATGAGAGATCTCCGAGAAAGGATTGAGGAGATGGAGATAGTGCAAAGATGCGGAGCTGGTGCTAGGGATATTAGTGATTCCGAAGTTGAAGAAGAAGATGGACATGAAGAAGAGGTCACAGCAGAAGATGCATCAACCGAGCGGTTGATCAAAGCCATTGCCAGGATGGGTGCGAAGGAAAAAGTGGATATTCTAGTCTACGAAGGAAGTCTGGATGCAGAAGAGTTGCTGGATTGGATCCGAGCTCTTGATACCTACTTCGATTATGAGGATATCGAAGAGGATAAAAAGGTAAGGCATGTTGTTACCAAAATGAAGGGACATGCAGCATTGTGGTGGGATGAGCTACAAGTTGACAGACGCTGCAAAGGCAAGCAGAAGATCAAAAGATGGGATCGAATGATCGTGAATATGAAAGAAAAATTCATCCCAAGGGATTATTAGATCACATTGTTTAGATGAATGCAGAACCTGAGACAGAAGTTGATGATGGTGAAGGAATACACCGAAGAATTTTACAGGCTCAATATCAGAGCAGGTCATTGGGAGAGCGATGATGAGAAGGTGCCGAGATATCTGAATGGTCTGAGATATGACATTCAGGATGAATTAAGCATGAAAACTATTAGAACGGTTGAGGATGCTTATCAGATGGCTCTGAAAGCCAAGGAGAAGCTGAGCCACAGGAAGGGATAGCGAGGGCGAGGCAGGAGTCAATCTAGAGGCAAGGCAGTTGCCCAGGAAAAATACCAGAAGCCCAAGGAAGAATGGAAGAAACCTCAGGGTAAGATTGAAAGGGGTGGAACCTCACAGCGAGGACCACAAGTTGAACAGAGGGCGCAGCATACAAAGCAGGGTGGCGGATATGCTGACGTGAACACTTTTCCTCATACCAAAGGAAGAGGAAGAGGCCAAGGAGGAATCATCACATGTTTTACATGTGGGAAGGATGGAAATAAAGCCGTTGATTGTCCAGATAGGAAAATGGATAGAGGAGAATCTCACATCATGGAGGCGCAGAGGCGTGATGTTGAGAATGAGGACACTGGAAGTGGGAAGTCGCTGACGGTGCACAAAGTTCTTTTGACACCCGAGAAAGAGGTGGAGGACACAGCTCAGAGAGCTAGACTGTTAAGGACCACATGCAAGACCAAGGGCTGGAAATGCAAGGTCATAGTGGACAGCAGAAGCACTGACAATCTCATTTCGACCGAGATGGTGGAGAAATTAGAGCTGGAGAAGACAGATCACCCGAGTCCATACAAAGTTTCATGGTTGTAGAAAGGACATCAGGTGAGCATTACTAAAAAATGTTTAGTTGATTTCAAGATGGGTGAATATAGGGATAAGGTCCTATGTGATGTCATTCCCATGGACGTATGCCATGTATTGCTGGGTATACCATGGCAATATGACATAAATGTGGTTCATGATGGGAGGATGAACACATATACCCTAGAGAAGGATGGGATGACACATAATTTGCTTCCGATAAAGGATGAGGAGGTGAATATGGAAGTAAGCAATACCATACTTCTCATGAGTAGGAAGGAACTTCTCACAGAGATGGAGAAGAAGGAAGATCCAAAATTCTTTGTGGTCAGGAAGCCAAAAATTGTCCTGACTAGCACAAGGGTGGACGACTTGCTAGAGGAGATCCAAGAACTGTTGGGAGAGTTCGTTGATATCATCGTGGAAAAATTACCTCATTCATTGCCACCAATGAGGAGTGTGAGTCACCACATAGACCTCATACCAGGAGCAATTTTGCTGAATAAGGCTGCGTACAGACTGACGCCATAGGAAAATGAGGAAGTCAAAAGGCAGGTACAAGATTTGTTGGATAAAGGACTGGTCAGGGAAAGTCTTAGTCCGTGTGCTATTTCGACAGTAATGAGTTCAAAGAAGGATGGAGGCTGGAGGATGTGTACAGACTCCAGGGCAATAAACAAAATCACCATCAGATATAGATTTCCATTGCCGAGGATGGATGATCTGATGGATTGCCTGAGTGGGGAAAATTATTTTTCAAAGATAGATTTAAAAAGCGGATATCACCAGATTCGCATGAGAGAGGGTGATGAATGGAAGACAACATTCAAGACAAATGAAGGTTTGTACGAATGGCTGGTCATACCATTTGGCTTGACAAATTCACCGAGCATGTTCATGAGACTGATGAATGAAGTCCTGAGGGAATTCATCGGGAAGTTTGTAGTTGTATATTTGGACAACATACTGATCTTCAGTAAAACGAAGGCTGAACATTTGAGACATTTGTCCATTGTGATGAGAAGACTGCAACAGGAGAAGCTGTTGGTCAACATGAAGAAGTGTTCCTTCATGAAGACAGAACTCATTTATTTGGGTTTTGTTATTTCAGCAAATGAGTTGAAGATGGATCCCAAAACGGTGGAAGTGATCAAGAATTGGCCATCACCCAAAAATGTTTTTGAGGTGAGGAGTTTCCATGGTTTGGCTAGTTTCTACCGAAGTTCATCAGGAATTTCAGGGGAATTAGCATAGCGATGATGGATACCGTGAAAAAGCAGCATAAAACTTTTCACTGGACGGTAGAGGCTGAAAAGAGCTTCAATTTGTTGAAGCAGAAGATCACAGAGAAACCAATTCTGGTGTTGCCTAACTTTCAGAAGACATTTGAGGTGAAATGTGATGCAAGAGGATATGCTATAGGAGCGGTCTTGAGTTAGGAAGACAGGACAGTTGCATATCACAGCGAGAAACTGGATGATGCAAAGCTGAAATTCTCCACGTATGATACGAAATTTTATGCCATCATATAGGCACTAAAGAAGTGGCGGCATTACTTGATACCCAAGGAATTTGTATTGTACAGTGATAATCGTGCATTGCAATTTGTGAGTCAACAAGAGAAGTTGAATCAGAAACATGCCAAATGGGTAGAATACATGCAAAATTTTACATTTGTAATTAAACACATTTTGGGGACTGCTAACAAAGTGGTTGATGCTTTGAGTAGGAAATGTTTGCTGTTGCAGGAGTTCCAAGTGAAGACATTAGGTTTTGAAAATCTCAGGGACATGTATGTTGGGGATGCAGATTTCGGGGAAGCTTATGAAGCAGCCGAGAACCCAGTTCTCAGGGATCGAAGTTTGTGGATAGATTATATGATCCAAGATGGGTTGCTATTCAGAGGCAATCAACTGTGCATTTCAAATTTCCCCATCCGAGAGAACCTGTTGAAAGAGAAGTGCAGTGGTGGATTAGCAGAGCATTTTGGCCACGACAAAACATTTGCAATGCTGAGCGAATTGTATTTTTGGCCGGGCATGTGAGTAGATGTCAAGAGGTTTGTTGACAGATGTCGAATTTGTCAGCATTCTAAAGGCCGGAAGTAGAATGTCGGTTTTTATCAGTCGTTGCCCATACCTGAGAGACCATGGGAGGCAATCATCATGGATTTCGTATTGGGTTTGCCGAGGACACAGAGAGGGGTTGATTCCATCTTTGTAGTTGTGGACAGGTTTTCAAAGATGGCACATTTTATTCCGTGTCAGAAGACCAGTGATGTGACCCACATCACAAACTTGTTTTTCAAAGAGGTTATTAGACTCCATGTATTACCAAAAAGCATAGTCTCGGACAGGGATACCAAATTCATAGGTCATTTTTGGAGGATGCTATGGAAGAAGCTAGGGACTAATTTGGCTTTTAGTTCAGCTTACCATCTGTAGATAGATGGATAGACCAAGGTGGTCAATAGAAGTCTTGGAGACTTGTTGAGGAGCCTCGTGACAGAGCACCATAGCAGCTGGGACAACATATTGCCACATGCATAATTTGCGTACAATGATTCTGTGAATCAGAGTACAGGAAAAAGTCCATTCTAGATTTTGTATGGGACACAACCAAGGGGATTTTTTGAACTTAGGGAGTCATAACAGGGTACAACTAGTAGTGATAGCACAGAGGAGTTCGCTGAGGCAATGAGAGAACTTCACAGCAAGGTGAAGCAGCGATTGCAAGACTCAAATCAAGAGTACAAGCGTAGAGCCGATCAACGGAAAAGAAAACTTCAGTTTGAAGTTGGTGATCCAGTTCTGGCGCACCTGAGGAAGGAAAAGTTCCCAAGGGGAACATACAATAAACTTAAGATGAAAAAAATCAGACCTTGCATATTCCTGAAGAGATTTGGAGAGAACACTTACGAGATTGAGTTACCAGATGGCATCAGGATATCTCCAATATTTAATATTTTGAATTTATACCCATATAGGGTTGGAGAAGCAGAGACTGGAACTGAGGAACCAATGGTCTAGTGGCAGAAGCAATTAACAGTTGCAGAGAAGTCGCAGATGGAGTACATATTGGACAAGCGAGTAGGAAAGAAGACCAGGAGAAAGAAGTATTTTGAGTATCTGGTGAAATGGAAGAATCACCCAGTGGAGGATGCCAGCTGGGAAAATGAAGCAGCGATACAGAGGCATGGATAGACCGTGTAGGAGCTCATGGACAGGAGCCCATGAAATTTTTCAAGCCAGGGAGTATGATGCAGGAGCATTGCGACTACCAAAGCCAGCGTGGAGCTAGCGCATGTGTTTTGAACACATGACACATAAGCTTGATGAATTTTTGAATTTTCATTAATGATGAAGTGCCATATCCTTCTATGAAACATTTATGAAGGAGCACCTATTGTATTATATCATACCTCGATCTTTACACTCTTGTCTGAAGTAGATAGGAGGCATTTACTTTAGTTAGTGCAGGTAGATAGGATTTTAATTCTAGATTAGATAGTTTAGAGGTTCGAGAGGGAAAACAGATATAGACACCCTCCTTTGTACATTGTAAGGGGATTATTTAGAATCAAAAACAGGAGAAATAAGAGGAGAGCAGTCAGAGAACTTGTGGAGAACAGCCATGTATAGATTGAATTAATAGAAGAGAGCCTTTGATTCAATTTCATGACTGTTGTTGTTTCTCTGTGTATGTTGTTTAGGTCCTCATTAATGTTTGTTTTCCTTGTATGCATTTGCTTTTGAATATGCTATGCTTGTGATTTCAGAGGTTTAAAACTGAAGTCTAAGAGAGAAGAGAATAAGTTTCAATTGTTTCTCTGTCTGAGCCACGAGATTCCTGCATAGAGTGCAGTCAAATTCATCTGCATAGAGTGCGTTGATGAGGATAGACAGTTAAACTCTTATTCTCATTCGCCCAGAAGTTGATTTGGGTTGGTAGAGCTGTGCAGGGGAAGTGCAGGCTGAACTTGAAGTCTCAGTAGTGAAATCTGAGCAGACAAAGACAGGGATTGATGTTGCCAGAAGAGCATAGAGTCCGGAAGACTCAACACTTTGAGAGCTATTAGAGGTCTAACGCGAGAAGCATGTGCAGAATCTTGGAGGGATAGTTCCTTCGTGATTCCGTAAAATAGGACTAAGAGAAGGTTCGAACCGGAAGAATATTTGAAGCAGAATGATTCCTCAAAGAGGAAGAAGCAACGGCCAGGATTTGTAGGAGAGATTCACGAAATCCTGCTGACCATCAGATCTTGGAGAAGTTGAGTGGGATTTAGTCCTTAGGCACAGAAGAAACCAGGAGCCATCGGGATTCGTCTTATCGGGTTTCACGGAGGTAGGAGTTTATATTTGTTGAAATCACAATTGGCGATTTCCCGACGCAACGAGAGTCGTTGATCGTCGCAAGGACATGTGGCATGAGATCCTGGAGAGTCAGGGTTTGGCACTTCGAGAACCTTGGTGTCGAAAGAACCACGGAGAAATAGAGAAACTCCGAGCTGCGAAGGGTCCCACTGCTATAGTGGTTGGAGTTGACAAGTGTCGCACATATCGAGGTTCAGTACTTGAAAGGTCCTATGGATCGTGGCAATAGAAATCGTGAATTCCCGAAACGTGATTTCCCAATTTACTCAGAAGGCGTGGGGTCCAAGCGACAGCTCAGAGGATAGGTGGCATTGCATATTGGGACTCGGGGAATTGTGAGGTGAGTGTTTTGGGACCTCGTGTATACCGATCTCCTGATGGGAAAATTCTCGACGAGAAGCGAGGCAGCCATGAGAAAATAGTCATCGGGGTTCGGGGAATTGAAATACCTGATCTCGTGAGTACTGAACTCATGATCTCGCCAGTTTTGATTTCCTGATAGAGGAAGGGGAGGTCACCAGGAGAATCCTGTGGGTGCAGAAAAGTCCTGATATGGGATTTGAAGAGTAATACAACTCTTCGGGCCAAAGTTAGAGAAGGTCCTGGTGTGGAAGCGGGACAAGCGAGTGGTGCGTGCTGTGTCACCTGCGCACGCCTTGCACAGCTTCCGTTCCAAATCTACACTTCTGAGAACTTAGAACAAAAGTTATCCCTACTTGAACCCTGTATTCACGCACTCCTTGCGAACAAATTCAACTACACTCCTTGCAGAAATTCTCTGGTTCAAGATAGAGAAACAATTGAAACAATTGAAACTAATTCCTTGTTCTCCCAAACTTCACTTCAACCATGAAATCACATACATAGCATATAAAAGCAAGTGCATGACAAGAAGCAAACATTCATGAGCATAATATCAATAATGCATAGAGAATAACACAACCATGGAATTGAATCAAATATTTTCTATTAATTCAATGCATGTACATGGGTGTTCTTCATACAATTATTTGCTTGCTCTTCTGCTCTACTGCTTCTTCAATATGTTATAATGTACAAAGGAGGGTGTCTATATCCTGTTTCCCTCTCGAATTCCTAAGCTATCAAATCTACAATTAAATTCCTATCTACCAACATTAACATCTATTAAATGCCTTATCTACCTAAGGACGTGAGCTATCCGCTCAAGTTCCATTACAATGTACAAGTGCACTTCACTAATGCTACACATTAATGTTTGGCGCAACAATATCAAGGTGTTTCAAAATTTTGGTGCTGGTGCTATCCAGCTGTCTTTTCTGCTTCCGCGCTGGCTCGCTTTATGTGGGCGATGCTCCTGCATCATCTCTTCAGTCTACAAATTATCTGGAGTTTGAAATACACTTGGAGTGGGCTCATGGAACGTCTTTAGGATGATAAGTATGATTTCTACTTCATGCATGAAGCTATTCACATGAGAGACAAATTTGTTGATGAAGCAAGCGAGGTAGTGGATAATTTGCCGACAGTTATAATTTCCGATGCATTGAA
>CBVK0100670808.1:0-15874 GCA_900067695.1 Picea abies | reverse complement strand
TTGATTCATTTTTTTCATGAAATTGAAATGGACATTTGTTGAGATTATTATAAATTAATGGATAACACATTTCAGCAGGAAACAATGTTTTCTATAGAAACTTACATGACAAAGAATTGGATTTGTTTGGCCCCACCATTTGCACATGGTGGAATGGCCAAGATAGAAAAAAGAAAGATGATTTAATAGATCACATGGTAAACTTGCTCATCAACACTTTCAACAAGAAAGTGGTTACAAAATTGGCCGATGAGAATTTAAAATACACCAAGGCCTAGTATAGGGATAAATGGCAAATAGACCTCAAGCATGAGCGCCCTCCCATGGTTCCCGAAAAAGAGTGGAAGGTGATAATAGAGGATGCAAAGGAGAACTTGTTTAAAAAACAAGGACGCTAACCACGAGATGGTCAAGCAAGGTACAACACATGTCATATTATCAATGAAATATAATCTTTTATGTTTTTCTTTTCTGTTTTAAGTAACAATTATGATATCTATTTTTTTTCAAAAATTCCATATGTAGGCTACCAGACACCTCCAAAGAAACAAAGGCCAGAGTGGAAAAATTACGGCCAACATAAACTAGGACAGGGTGGCTACGGAAAACTAAAATCCTGAATAGTAAGATTTAAATGATTAACTATGGTTAATATTTATTTAATAGTAGCGAACAAATATATGTTTTTGTTATTGGTATTTTTAATGGTGTTATGCATTGTAGTTAAATATGTTCGACACTGCTGCCACCAAGGAGGACCTAAAGCTTGGTTACAAGCATGGTTTTAAAAGTGTGATTGAATATAGAAAAATCTTGGGCCAAACTCCTATCTCCCCAGCCACGCAGGTAAATCAAATGAATAAGGAAACCACAGTATCATGCTAGTAAGTCTATTCATATTTTATTATATCACCGTTAACTAAGTATTTATGTCTGTTTTCAAGAAACAATGCTACCATAGTAGTGAATCAAGCGATATTCAACAAACATCGTGTCATACAAGGGTCCACATGTCCAGTGATAGTGTAGAGCAGAGTACCCATTCTGGTATGTATGCTTCAGAATTAGAAATATTTACTGTGGTTGTAGATATTTATTTCCTGACTTATAATTATATATTATCTTCTCAAAATTGAAGAGCATGTAGCTTAGGAGGGTGAAATGTGAGAGCAACCAAGTGGACAGGAAATTAATGCACAATCTGTCCCAGCTACAGAGACAGGCAAAGAGAAATAGTGTAATGTTCATCAAAACAATGAATTAGTTATTTCAACATATCGATATGATCATTTTCATTGTTCCAGTTCATGACCCTGAACAGATGTCAGCTAACCTTTCTCAACGACTTACCATAAGTGTGGTACATGAGCACACACAAACAATAGAAGGATAGGGCACACGAAATACAATGTCCTTGGATGATTATGATATCCCAATTGTCAGTTTTATGAAATTAAAAAAACATAAATCAAAGAAAAATTAGATGTATAAATTCATGACTTGTATTTGGATCTTTATCAATGTTTATATGTTCATATGTTTTGATGACTATCCTAGTTATGCATGAATGTCTATATGTTTTCTATATAAACAAAATCATTTGTTGGGTATGGGGAATTGAGAGTGATGTGAGGGGGGGGAGGGGCCATATGAGATTCCACTTTCATGTGATTGGCCCTATTCAGTAGAGAATGACCTATTCTCGAAACAAAGAGAAGCTCATTAAGGTATGCGACCACTTAAGTTTTTTCTAGAGTATTTTACATAACTAAATGCATGTTTATTTGCTTATATATTATTTACTCATATAAAGAATTTGTCTTTTATGATTCATGCAAGTCGCATCTCGTGGAAAATTCTTATCAAGTTGTATGAGCTAATGGATCTGGCGAAAGGACAATGATAAGGTAAGGGTTTTGACGTGCTTTTTAAAGTAGGATTTATACTAGTAAAATTTCACAATACTCTAGAAAGGATATAATTGCATTTTTGGTAGACAAGCATCAATTTTTTTAACAAACTATGAATCATAGACTGTGGTAAAAACCTTTTTTTGTATTCTTACATTGACCAATACAACTATAACAAATTTTTAGTACAAAATCTTAACCACACACACATATGAACCCTAAGTAAACAAATGAGAGAAGAGAAAGGGAGAATATGTATTGATAGAAGTGAATGAAGATAATACTATGAATAATGGAGTGGAGAGTGCACTCTATCCTAGTTGAATGATCCTTTCATCCAACATGTCTCGTGCCATACTTTCAATATCTCTCACTTGATCATAAGGGTATATATAGGGACTTATGTTAGCATATGTACTACATGGTGTAAGTTTAATGGCATGTTCAGAGATCTCATGAAAAAGGAAACGTTGTGGGAATTTCCTGAAACACCATGTCATGATTATTGAAGTTATGTTTATCTCTAAAGGAACATTTCCTACTTTAAGTTGGGATTCTATTCAATGAATATTAACAATAACTCCATTAACATGTTTTGAGGAGCTTCTCCATTTTATGTGAGCTAATCACTTGAATAGGTAGAGCCTTTAGGCCATTAATTCCCCATGGTTCATAGACATTGTACCCGATGATTTAATCCATTGAACCCCCAAAACCACCCTTTCAACAACAATGGTGTAAATGGAAATTGATAATTTGTAATCTACTTAGTTTAATGGTGTGGCATTTTCCTCCATTTACAATCACCACTTGAAAGTTTATAAATGGGTGTGTAACACAATTCAGTTTGTATACCATATTTTTGTTAATGAAGGTGTGGGTACTACCTAAGTCGATAAGGACTATAAAATTTTGGCTATTGATGTATCCTACAATTTTAACGGTTTTAGGCATGTCGATATCTTCCAAGGAATTCATCAATATGGTGTAAAATTTTGCTTCATTATTTAATGAGCACTCGAACTATTCTCACAAATCCTATTGAGGTTCCTCGTCATCCTTGTCATTCATCTTGAGGTCAATATTATTTATTTGGAACATTTTTTCCACCAATACCATTTTTTATTACACCCAAAGCAAAATCCCTTAGCTCGTATCTCTTCCATTGCCTTTATCATGATTATGGTGTGCTTATGTATTTTTGTGTTATTTAGAACATATCTATCATTACTTCAGGACATGGATCCTATGAGGGACTTATGTTTATATACATTATTAGATTCAATATAACAAGATAACTTGATGGATTTGACCATAATAGTTGGGACCTATATTCTAATTTAAATGTTGGGTTACATCATTTAATCCATGAAAGTAAAGGCCATGCTAGCATCTAGACATGCACCTTTGTTTTTTTAGGCACTAACTATTGCAAAAGTTGTAGATCCAAAGGTTTTTCTTCTATAACATTGCATCAGAATGATGGGGCCCATTAAACCTTGATTTTGTCGATGTTTATGTTCATTAAAAGTTTAAGCTCTTTATTGTTCCTTATTTCTAAATTAAAAATTAAATGGATATTTGTTGGACGATAAAGGAATCATCACATAATCTTTTTGTTGAGAGTGAAATGACAATATGGGTATGCACTCTTAAAGTATTCATGCTCATGTCAAACCCATATAGAATTCACGAGGATGATATTGAATATGGATGACCTAACCTATCGTCGTCAATAAGCCTAGCAAGTGTATGAGCTAGCTAATTGTCTGAGGTTTGTGCCTATTGGCTGGATGTCATTTGGTCATGTATGAGCTAACTACTTGTCTATGGTATGTACCTATTGGTTGGAAGTAAGTCTGATACATATGAGTTACAACTCTAAGTCCCTTTTATATTACTAAGGCCTATTGTCATTCGTGAAGCCTAGTGTGTCAGTTACAGACCTACGATTGAAGAGAAAAATAACTTATTAAAATTCATATCTTATTTCTCCCTTTCATGTCATGGGTTTCTTATTGACTTGTTGGCTAGACAAACCAACAACAATCTTTTGAAGCTCAAAAGGGTCACAACTTGGATCCTAAAAGGATCATCCAACAATCTCTTTCTATATGTCAAATCCTCAGTGCCAATCATATCCGATAAAAAAAATTAGCCCTACAAACCCATAATGGATTTCACCCTTTGTAATATCCTAATTTCAAAAATCTTTCCACAAGCCCAATACCTTAAGATAAATTGTATTTCGTATATTTCTTAGGTTCATATATATTAGAGGATTTATCTCTTTATGTTTCCCCCAAATTCCTTAATCATCCCACATACCTAGCACTTACTTCTTCATTAGCTTTTATATTATTTTTAGGTCCATTAAGTTAAGAGGATTTGGTTCTCTATGCTCCCTGGTACAAAATCCACCTATATATTTGACTCGTGACATTATATTTATTTCATATAGTTTTGGGTCCATCAATATAAATGAGGAAATTAAGCATTGCAATTCCCCATGCTCTCATTCCCCAAATTGTCAAGAGTCCTTACATGTGGTTGAAGGGAATAAAATGTGTTTGTGTAAAGGGGAACATGTAAATGTTCCACATTGTAAGGAATTTTAGTTTCAACAAGAATCAAATCCTTCTATGGGTACCTAGTACACAAGAGAAATGGAGAAGAAATGGAGGCTCTTTTATTGATTTGGTTTACTCATCATGATGCATTTGAATTGAGATCCTTGGAGGGTGTATTCATTGTCTTTGTGGGACCTTGTTTGGTGGACATATTTGGAAGAACAAGCCTATCTTGGGCTTCCTTGGGGCTTGAAGCCCACAGGTTGGATACGAGGGCCCACACACCGAATGGTGATGACATTCCTTTGGAGGCCTAAGAGACACCTTGGAGGATCTCACCTATCCCCTACAATCCAAACAACTTAGCCTTTGGAGGCCTAGCGCACTCATATCCAACTCAACGAATTGACCTCTTAGAAGGATATGTGTGGCAATAGCAATATAGAGTGGAGGATTTAACTTTTTCAAGCTTTCTTTTAATTCAAGCTTTCTCCCTTCATTTTATTTACCTTGATATAGAGTGGAGGAGTTAACTTGTTCCCTTCGCAAGCTTTCTTTTAGTCTAAACACCTATTGACATGGAGTGGTGCACTGCTTAAGTGTAGAATCTTCAAGTTGATCACCCCAAATTCATTCCACTATCAGGAGGGAAGAGGGGTGTTCCACAACAACCCCGGTTCAATCGAGAGGTCATTGCACATTAACAATAAATTTGGTTTTCTAAGGCATTTTTTGTTGTTGTGTCTATCAACTATAATCTTTTTCTATCCAATAGATAGCCCATTGTCATAGTACACCATGCTCAATAAAAGACTCACAATATTTTTATCTCATCCACTCTTTTGATTGCTTACTAGATTCACAAGATTTGACTTGCAAGATTTGTTGAGATGTAAGCAATTTTCCTTTTCAACTTATGAGCATAAAACCCCAAGTCTAAGAATGGATCAATGAATATGTTAACCTCTAAAAATATTCCCATGTCCAAAAAGCATTCATAGACTTCTTAAAAGGTAACTATGCTTTTTACCATGCATTTTATAAGTGTTATTTATTGATAATCATGTATTGTTTTCCCTTAAGAAAGCATGTACTACACATTCATCCATGTTGCATGGGGTTGATCATGTAGAGACCTTCCAATTACCATAAGAACAAGTAGTAACCCTTTGTGTTCTACTATTGCCTATAATGGAATTGTTTCTAATTTGTAGCATTTGATTTAATGAAGGAACAAGTAACTCTTTGACTATGTTTTAATTTGATGTTTTTGCAATGGATTTATGCTTAAATGCACAAAATCATATAATGGACATAACATTTGGCTCTCTCAAAAATGATAAGCCAAGCTAGCATCGAGCATTCATCTCCGATTTGTTTGACATACACAGATAATTGTTTGTCTTTTGTTATTGCATCGGTGCTCTATACATCAGTGATTATTCACCAGATTGTTGCCTGTCAATTTCAGGTATCTATCAAGGAGTGCTTGCTCTGAACATGGAGGATGGAACTTCATAGTATAGAACTTCATAGCATGCTTCTGATTGAATCAGTAATGTGAATTTAGATGATGCAAGGCATAACCAAATTTCTTCTCTGACAAAATATTCTTCTTATGTAGGTTATAGATAATGGAAATGCATTTCAATCATTGATTGTGTTAATTAAAAAAATTTAATTTGGTTTCTTTAATTTGTCAATAGCTAAGAGAATAGAGGAGTTAAATCCTATGGACTATTTAATACAAATCAAAGATAATAGTATTGGAAGTTTTATGAGAAGAGGTGGCGATGGTGTCCCCCTTCTCATTCCTTGCATAGAGTAGTTGTAGCAAGGCTGAGCAGTCCCTTCCCATCCTCTACGGGTCAGTTTGGAGACGAGCTCGATAGAACCAAATTCCCTAAGGGTTTTTTTGTAAATGCGAAGAAGAATCCATGATTAGAAATCACCTCAACATGGGTTGGGGCCTACTTGGGGGATATATATCATATGAAAGATTATGCATAGTTATGTTTGTTATTGGGATATGGTCTCAAAGTGGACCCTATGCTGGTGGATTTCTGTTAAGTGCCAGGTTAAAAGGCTCTGTTGATCTCAAGCATTGTGTGAAAGGTTTCTTCATAGCCATCTTTACACATGTCACACTCTAAAGATTGTGAGTGGATCTTTACACATGCCATCTTTAGTTGATCTCAATGCTCAATGCTTTTTAAAGAGATTCTCTGTATTCTTTTATCTATTTTAATACAAGATAATCACATTGCACTACTTGGAGTTTCTTTGTGATTTTCTCGATAGCTTTTCATGCACATGTTGGGAACTTTCTCTTGACTGACTTTCTTGTTCATGGATGAGGATTAGACCCATAAAAACTAGGTGTAATCTTCTGGAGAAATTTAGCATGCTTTTAGGGTTTTTGAGGTGATGTTTCATGGCACATATTATGGGTCTTGAGATATTCTGGATAAGTTTTTGGATGGTTCCCCTCTCATCTACAAGAGAAGGAAATTTCAGAGAGATAGGGGGATTAGTTATTTTTTAGGCCTCCCGCTTCTTGCACTTGCACTTCAGTATTCCACATTCTACTCCCTCTCAAGTCAGATTGGACACTTGGTCTGAACGGGATTATTCAACAATATACAACTCACCCACTGTAATTTTAAAAAAAATCCTTTATTTTCCAACATATATACCCTGGATTATGTTCGACATTCCCTTCCCCCATTTCAGGGGTATGCTAGTATTACTACATGACCATTACCTAGATTTTGAACCTTTTGGACATTGTTGCAACTCTCACTCCAATACTAGCACAATCAAATTGTTGATTGTAACATATATGGGTTCTATCTATGTGCCCATGTCTCAATAGCTTGATAAGAAAATATATAGTAGGCCCATGATTTCTCTCCTAACCTTGGCATTATAGAAAGAAGGGTTATCTTTGATCAATAATTGTTCCTTTGATTTCTAGGCCAACTGATCGAAATAGCCTCAAACTAGCTATATTCAAGTGAAAATACAAGTTCCTTTCAGACACAAAGGCTGGAGTTTGGGGAATCTTCGTATTCGATGGCATGACCTCGGAGGAATGGGAGGAACAATCCAACCTGGGTGCCTTCATATGGAGGGAGCCCGAAAAAATCAATGCAATGAGTTCACAGGTGCAAAAGTGGGCCTTTATATATTTGATTTCTTGATACCACAAAAAACCATGAATAGGCTCGTAAATACACAGGTTCATTCCTTGGGCGTATATGATCAAGACATATTCAATTAAAAAAAAAAAAACTACAGAAGGTGTGGCAATAGCAATGTAAGTTTTCGGCAAGCCATTCATAATTTTTTCTACTCTGCCACGCTTTTTCATCACAAGTATGGCATCTACGTCATAAGTTGTTGGTGGGTTTTTTCTCTGCCATGTTATTTCATCGTTATTGCCACGCTTTTTCATTGCACTTTTCCACGCTTTTTCATCGTAAGTATGGAATCTGCTTCGTAAGTTGTTGGTGGGCTTTTTCTCTGCCACTCTTTTTCATCGCTATTGCCACGATTTTTTGTTGCAACTTGCCATGCTTTTTCATCGTAAGTATAGCATCTGTGGCGAAAGTTATTAATAAGTTTTTACTTTTCCATGCTTTTGTGTCACCATTGCCACGATGTTTCGTCACTATTGCAATGATTTTTAAGGTAAATATATCTTTAGGATGATGACACATGGAGGGATTATGTCATCATTGTTTCCACGAATATCTGGTGTGTGGCTATTGCGACAAAAAACGTTCCACGAAAAATAGTCTTTGCCTTCGTGGAAAGTGCGACGGATATGTGTGGCAATAGCAATGAAAAACCATGGAAAAATTGGTCATATGTAGTAGTGCGCGGATTCTACTCTATAACATAGGTATGTGCAGGAATACTTGAAGTAACTTGCTTAACCCCAAGCTGATTCATACCACACTAACTTTCCTCTTTTTACACAACTTAAAAATAGTGCAAGTAACACAATACCACTGCACGCACAAGCATATTGAACACACAACATTATTGTGCACGTAACCCTTCTGGAATCATACGCCAATTCCAATTTTCCTTATGCACGGGGTCTACTTACCTATGCACACAAATGAATCCCAGCCTCTTGTGCACACAAACTACTTCCCTATGTACACATCCATTCAAATCTCTCCTTGGAGACTCGTGACCAATATCATAAGGTTAAATTAACAGGAAAGACTATCAACAACTGTCATACTCATGCATGATTATAATTATTCGTTATCAGCACCATACTTACATGTGCAAGCAACTAAACAGAATAACAACAATTAATTATATGCAACAACATACAATAATTAAACCCATATCAAACATAGATAATTAAGCACACAACAAATGAGACAAGCACATAAAGATACTTATCTTTTATGAAAGTCACCAACTATGCGCAGAACTTAGATGTTCTTCCCAACCATATACTTTGTTGCTCATATACTTTCAACAACAGATCACCCCTGAGCTGGGGCTTAACTCCACCAAGGAAAAAGGGTTCCTAATGCTAATATAAGGTCTGACTATCAAAAAAAATTCTCATTCCAAGGTGTCACTATTGCAATGAGTCTATAGTATCTCATTCCCCACACACATGTTACACCCAAGGAAGTGTGCCCCTTATATGCTCAACAGTCCTTCAGTTGCCCCACTTCCCTTCTAAGGTTCCAACAGTAGGTTGTACATGAAGTATCATATCCATGCAACTAACGCCCATCGCACCAGGGAACAACTCCCAGAAAAAATCTCACCTAGAGAGATTGCTCACGGACCTGATAACCCACCTCTTTGAGAACAAATCTCTCACCTAGAGAGAATTCTCACGGGCCTGACCACCCACCTCTTTGATAGAAAAACTATGGTTACAATACAGAAAAACTCCTTTTACAATATTTCTCTACAGACAATGTAAAAGTCGTATATCAAATGATCTCACCCCTTCTGCACACGAGAAAAATAAATGGTTTCCCCTGAAATAATGAGTTACCCCCCCACAAAATAAACTAAGTCCAGCAATATATATATTGGATTCCTTACAATCAACACTTTTCACCTTCGGAAATAGCTTTAGCCACTTGGTGACTCGTTCCCATCCCCGAGAACTTAGGATAAATCATTATCATAACATACACTTTTCTGGAAATATTAATAAAATATTCCCTAGGACTTAAGTCCCTCCCTTTTTCCTTTTCGATGGAGTTAACCCCCCATATATTTTCATCTAATTTGTCTATGTGCAGCGATGTGATATTATTAATAACTTGAGTATGATTACACTTTACAAGAATAGGCGCACTAGCCTATTTGCGTCGTGACTCACCAACCTCATAACCACATAGGCTCTCTAGCCTCAAATACATATACATCCAAATATATATATATATATATACTCAGCTTGATGCGCACTTCCGGGTAGTTCTTGCACACTTACTCAAGTGTGAATTGTGTGCACCCTTCCTTTGATGACCATCCTTATGCACTACTCAAGTGTGTGCAAAACAGGTATCAATGGCTCACCAGCCTATATGTTCATTTACATTTACAATTGGTACCAACAGGTCACCAGCCTATATGTCAAATTATAAAGGGTTCATATTAGGGACATTACATTCCCTTCCCCCTTATTTATGCACTACCCTCAGTGAATTCTATACACATGTACATACAAAATTTCAAAAAATCTTCAAAAATATGTGGATACTCCACCCGCATAGCATCCTCGCACTCCCAAGTTGCATCCTCAAGACCATACCAGGTCCATTAGACCTTTACTAGCTCCATGGATCGATTCCAGGGCTGTTTTATTTTCCGATCCAATAAACAAACCGATCGCACTTGAAAATCGTCTTCTAGCTCCACTTGAATCACATTCTAATCAATAATATGATTAGCATCAGGTACATACTTTTTAAGAAATAATACATGGAAAAAATTATGAATACACAAGGATGCAGGAAATGCAAGCATATGTGTGATATGACCAATCCTCCCTATGATTTCAAATGGCCCACAATAACGTGCTTCTAACTTAGAATAATTTTCCAACTTCAGGGAACTGCAACTAGATTTTAATTTCAAGAACACGTGGGCACCCACTTTAAACTCTATGTGGGTTTGTACTTTATCTTGGCAAATTTTCTGCTTGTCTTGGGCAGCCTTTAAATTATTCCTTATCTTTACCATTTGCTCCTTCATTTCTCTGAGCATATCTGGCCCAACCACTATGCGTTCTGTTGGATTGTCCCAACTCACTCACGTGTTGCACTTTCTACCGTAAAGTGCCTCAAATGGGATCATCTTTAAAAATTATTGATACCCATTGTTGTAAGTAAACTCTACCAAGTGAAGGTAGTCTTCCCATTTTGATGGTTTATCCATCACATACATCATGAGCATATCTTCAATCACCCGATTTACTCTCTTTGTTTGTCCATCTGTTACAAGGTGATATGTTGTGCTAAAGTTCAGATTTTTCTCAAATCCTTTTTATATTCCTTTCCAAAAGTTCAATGTGAACTTGGAATCTCTGTCAGACACAGTTGTCTTAGGTACACCATGCATCTTAGCAATTTATCACATGTATATTTCAACAATGTTGGTTTCCTTGTGCGCAGACTTCACTGAAATAAAATGGGAAGCTTTAGTAATATTTTCCACCACAACCATAGTAGAATAACGTTGTTTAGCAATCCTAGGCAAATTAGTAATAAAATCCATGGTCACAACTTCCCACTTCCACTCAGGAATGGGAAAAGGTTGTAGCAAACTAGATGGGTGTCTATGCTCAACCTTGACCTTTTGACATTCAAGGCATCTAGCAATAAAATCAGAAACCTCTTTTTTCATGCATGGCCAATCGTATTTTTTTTGTACTGTTGCAATTGTTTTTTGATATCCTGAGTGTCCAACATAAGGAACTTTATGCATTTCTGACAATAATAGTTTTTTTTATTCTTGATCGTTTGGCACATAAACTTTGCGCCCATACATGAGGAATCCATCCTCTTTTAGTTCATAACCTTCAAATTTTTGTTGCAATTTACCTTGCTATAAATTTTCCTTTATTTTCACATAACGTTGATCTGATTTGGAAACCTCTAAACTTATGTCACTCAAATCTGATTTGTACATGCTAATGGTTGTAGAATGCATCTCATGCACCCTCATGTTGATTGCATCAGCCACTTTGTTCTCTTTCACTCTGATATGCTTTATGTGAAATTCATACTCACTAAGGAACTCTAACCACCTACTTTGTCTTGCATTTAAGCTTGGTTGTCCAAACAAATATTTCAAACCACTATGGTCTATTCTCAGCTCAAATATTTTACCCATGAGATAGTGTTGCCACATCTTCGAGGCATGGACTATGGCTGCCAATTCTAAGTCATGAGTAGCATAGCGCCTTTCATGTTCTTTTAACTTTCTAGATTTGTAGCACACCACATGCCCATTCTGACTAAGGACTCCATCGATCCCTTCCTTGCATGCATCATGTTGACACAGGGGCAGACCCAGGGTTCAACACTTCAACAGCGCACCAAAAAAACCCTAATTATCATCCCTTTCGACAACACCTGCAAAGCAGACGAAGTCTCACCCGAGGTAGAGGCAGGGGGGTTACAGGACTCAAGTGTTTGTAACCAACATGGGACATAGATCTATGATTACAACACTTCGCAAGTACTTTAATAACACTTAGAAGATGATATGCATTAACTCATTAGCTTCATTAACATCGTAGAACAAACCCTAAAATAGATCGACGCAGTAACAGTAAAGATTAAGTACTTTATCCACTTAGCACATAGCAACAAGTTAGATCTAGCATTCATTCATAAAGCACAAGTAAGCACTGAGCACTATCATATCTACTCATCATACATAATAACAAAGCACTAAGCAGACAAACACACATAGCACAAATCACATCAGATACACAAGATATATGTGGTTCACCCCAACGTGGGGCTACATCCACCAACTGCTTTGTCTTCTTTATTATTCTTTTGAATCTCTTACATTCACCTGCTCCTTTGCACTAAGCCACAGAGCTAAGCTTCACAGAGGATAGGAGATCTACGCACTAAGCACTAGATCCTCCTTCCCAAAACTAGGTCACTGCATAAAGCCCACTTCTTTATCAAGCATGAAGCCTTACATACACAGTCTATTGCACTAAGAAACACAAAATTACTTGCACTTAGCCTTGCAAGCCACTTATAATTTGCTTCTACTACTACTCATCCTTACAATCTTATTCTTATTTATACTTTTACAATAGGTCCTAAACATGGGAGAACCCATGGGCCGACATCCGATAACCCGTTACAAAAACCCTAAGGAACCCCTTGTTGGGTCCACACAGCCCACAAAACAAGTGAGATATGTGATCTCAGCTCCGCTTGGGCGCTCCTTCCTTGATCACTACATCGAAGTCCAAAAAATGGTCATTCCTGACCAAGATTTCCTTAAAACTTGGTTGAGGGCCAACAGGCCCCCAATAATCACATGTGACTCATTCTGAGTCACTCAGGTATGGGAAACATTGCTTCGAAGGCCTTGAGTTTCACTCGAGCGGCCTCGACTTGTTGCTTCACCTAAGCTTCCTACTCATCGAGATCTTGAATCATCTGCTCTGTAGTAGGTCCTTCCAGGCATTGTTCCACTATCACAACCACTTGGTCCAGTTGCGAGCCTTGTCCTTCGATTTCTTCAAACACCTTGCAAGACTCATCCTGCACAGGTTGCAACTTCTACGTGACTTCCATTACTCTGCCTTGGATGGAAGTGATCTGTTACTATATCATGCATTGTTCTTGTGATATTTTCATTATCTCTACTGCAGTGAGTATCTTCATCTACGTTTGTACTGACAGTGCCTGTTGTTGTGCCTCCTGTAACTGGGTTCTAGTTTTCTAAGCTCTAGATCTTTTGTGAGCCGTTCATAATTATGCATGCTTCTATCACTCATTTGTCTGCATTCTGAGGAAAGGGCTCTGATCCTTCCAACTGTGTTCTTGGCGGCTTCCTCCCTTTAATCGCGCACTTCCTACAAAGTGCTCGGCACTCCTTGGATATCCAACTCTATTACCCTTGATTGAAGCTATTGGATGGCCTCAGCGAGCTTCATCACTTGAATCTCAATCAATTTTTGTTCCTCCTATGCCAAGCCTGGCACAGAGAAAAGTGCTCTTCTCACCACTTCTTTGACCGCAGTCTACTCTATGAGCAGCTAGTCCTTTTCTCTTTGTATCTTTGCTTTGTCTTCCTCGATCATCGCCCAAAACTCATCTTTCTCGTTTTCATAAGCGATTACACAATACCGTGCAACACATAGTTTCTCTAAGACTTCCTCTTTCTCTTGATTCAAGGCTTCTATAGCCTTCTCTTTTTCTTCCTGGACTCTCTGAAGTCGAGCCTCTGTCGCATCTGCTAATCTTCTCAATTGGGTAGGCTCATCCTCCAATTCTACAACTTGTGATGAAGAGGGCGCAGTAGACACTGCAGGGATGGATCGAATAGCCTGTTGTATTTCTTTTGATTCCTTCTCAACTCTTTCATAAAACTCTTCCTGCTTCACTCCATATCTCTACAAGAGATCTTCGGACGCATCCTCCATCGCTTTGAGCACTAGACTAATATCATCTTCTGTGAGCATGTCCTCCATTTGGGGCTTACTAGCATGGGTATTCATTCTTGCTGAAGGTTTCTGTGGAGAAACCTTCCTCTTCTGTTGAGTTACAGTTTCAGTGGGGGGATTTTTCGGCGTTGTAGCTTCGCCTTCTCCTTACTTTTCTCCTTCATCCCTTTCTCCTTCTCCTTCTGCTTGGTCTTCTCCTCCTTCTCCTGGAGAACCAGATCCATCTCCTTCTGAGGCGTTGTCCTCCTCATCAGTCTCTATATTCTGAAATTCCTCATTTTTCTTCTTCTTCTTCACACTGGACTGTCCAGCATGCTCGACCCAGGTGACCAAGGGGCTTCTTATGATGTCGAGGTCGAAGAGTTCTGCATCATCAATCGGTACAAGGAACTCCTCCGACCACTCCTTCGTGATCTGCTCCATGTCGTCATCTATTATCTTGTAATATGATTGCAACTTCTCCTTGTTTTCATCTCTGCGCACAGTGATATATATAAAATGTCGATCCACACGAAACTTCGCAAAAGGTCAGTACTGGTGCAAGGTACGCAGTGTCATGCATGGAAAGGCTTCGATGGAAACCTTCAGTTGCTGATAGTATGCGTGGAAGACAGTGTTCGACTGCCATTTCTTTGACATATCATTGGTGTACCATGAGGTAGAGAACCTAGCAGCCAATGAATCCAAGGGTTCTATCTCCGGGAAAGTAGCTCCTTTAAGCATTTTCCAAGAAACAAATGCAATCAATACAAGCAACCAACTGAAGTGAAACTCATATCCCTGATCATGAGCTTCGCGACAGTATTTCTCAAGCTTGTTGATGAGGTAACTCGCCCAATTCATTTTCATTCCCTCTACACACTTTTCTGCGAGGTCCACCATGAACTTGGTGACCTGCATGGGGCGATTCTTTCTTACAAGATTGCCAGCTATGAGTTGGCAAGCAAGACACATTGTGCCATCCTGGATAGAAGTTGCCTTGTAGTCTCTCTTTCCTTTCTCGACTTCCCCATATGCTTCCTTGATGCGCTAGGCTAAGGAGTGATCCAAGGTCTTCCCTGGGTAAAATTGTTGAGGGTCAGGTCCCTCCATGCTTAATCTGTAATCAGGTGGATCAGGGTCGGATCCATAGTAATCTATTGGTCAAGCCACAAGTATCCACCATGGTAGCATGAAAAGAGGATTTTAACGCAAGCGTTAACCTCCTGGTGTCGACCAAAATGGGGAATCTTTGTTACATTAAGTATCATGGACTGCACGAGCTCCTTAATCCAAGGCTAGGAGACCAGGAGAGGCTTCTTCCCAGTGGTCTTCATCAAGTATCTGTGAGGTGCGAGCATTGCATAGTTCTTTCTATCCCCCAGGTTAAATTCATTGTTCTTCAGTAATGGGACCTATACCAACTAGCTCCCAACCACGTGTATTTCCTTCTGGATGTACGTAGTGATCAAAGTGTATTCAAAGTCCTATTAGATGATGTTGTGGTTAACCACACTAAGCAAAGGCGGGATATAATCTGGTAATATTGATGGGATCTGCTTCGCATTCACCATATCTTCGCGATGCTTACTTTGTTTCTTAGTCGTGGCGTTGACATGGCTCGAACGTCATCTAGTCGACGGGGAAGCCTAGAGTCCCCTAGTTGACCACACCTGTACTCCTTCATACATAGCTTTATTATCCATAAACTTATTAAG